>JAVQJL010077514.1:0-12638 GCA_036024295.1 Nannoperca obscura
AGAGAGAGAGAGAGAGAGAGAGAGAGAGAGAGAGAGAGAGAGAGAGAGAGAGAGAGAGAGAGAGAGAGAGAGAAAGACAGAAAGAGAGTACAGTGCAGGAGATCTGGGAAATATACTACAGAACTGTGCCTCATTTGCACTTTAAGAGAATTCAGAAAGAAATTTTGTGAGATATGCCATTCAAATGCATGATATATTTTTTACAAAACCACCCATGTCATCTCTGTGTTTCTGTTTCTTTTTCTAATGCAACTGTCAGGATATCCAATTTGTTAGTGTGTCCATGAAGATTAGATTTCACCATTCAAAAAGAAGAATTTGGTTAGAAATGGAATATTATTGATTTGTTCCACAGGAAGCTGTGGTCTGATACAGATATATGAGCATGGCAAGTTGGTTGAGAGGGAGGCATGGATTATATATTCCTTCATAAATTTCCCCTGAATTTGTGATGCTATTAACCCTTGTTGTGGAAATTGTGTGACAAGAGGGATAACATCAAACATGGAGGCTAGAGATTCCCCTTGAGGATTACCTCAACCTCATAAACCATTATAGTTAGAGCTGCATGACAGCACACACAGACATGATTAAATGATATGCTGAATACTATGAAATGTAATCTGTTACCCATCTTTATGTTTGGCAGAAATCTGAAGGTTTGACTATGTCATTGAAAAGTACTTTTGAAGCAGATGTACATAGACTTTATCAAATCAAATACATTATGAGGCTTTTTCTCTCAATTAACCAATATACATGTGAATTCAGTCATTTTTATTGATAAAGTATTCGCCATGTGGCCTAAAGAGTTGTAGCCATGCAGTGACCAGCCCTTCCAGTTTTCCAATCAGTCATGTATACAGTATGTCATGGTGGATGTTTTGCAGATAAACCAGGAGACTGTAGAGAAGTGATGCTACGTACATATAGGCCTACTGCCTATGCTGGCTGCACCGCATACCTTTCAGCCATTTGACACAGACATGTGGTGCTTGCTAGTGACAGATGCTGCACAGTACTCGTACCAGAGGTCACAAATGACCTTTTGGATTGTCTTTTTTTCAGTCACAAAGAATTATTTGTTTGACGATGGCCACCAATGCAACCCCAGGCACCCTGATGGAGCCGTGGGTTGTTGCTGCTTGTCTTCTGAGATCACATTTACCTCAAATGAATCGTGTGTGTGTATGTGAGAGAGATTGAGTGAGTGAATGTGAGTATCTATGTGCTTGAATGCGCAAGGTCGTGCATGTGGACGTACATGTTCAAGAAGATGCCTCACTAGCCACCCATAGATGACTTGATGCCTTTAACTAAGCTTAATTGCTGCATGACTAGCCTTTTGCCAGAGGGATTTTCTTTTATTATACAGAATGAATCATCATTAAGAGGTGCTTATTCAGTGGCCTTTCCTTGGCTTAAAATGGTTCTGAACACGGGATGTCTAAAGTCTTTTATATGTGGCAATCAGGGTGTTTACATTTGCATCCTGGTGGAAATTCACAGGATAAAATGTGCTTCAGGAAGCAGCGTGTCTGTCTAGCATGTCCTTCACTCAACTTTTACATTGTTAGGTGGAATTTCACAGGAGAGGTTCTCATTCTGTGTGAAAAATAAAACTGTGAAATGGCATCCTGGAGTTGCATGGCTTTAGTTTACCTTAGCAATTTTAAAGCTGGCAGGAACAGGGTGCAGTGCAGGCCCCATACTGTCAGAGGTGCTTGATCCCCACCCCCTTCCCTGCCCTCTCCATCTGTCACCTAACTAGACTGCACTACCCACATAGACACATAGCATGTACTTATTCATGCATCCACGCACATTCTTACACACATACAGACACAAACACAATCATATCGGCCAGAACACTGCCCTTTAATAGAAAAGAGTTCATGTTTTATATAACACTTGCACTTAAAAGTGAAATTTCATAAGTTTCTGTCCACCACTTGTGTTACAAATGTGACTGTACAGTTTATGTACAGAAACATTTATGTATATGCACATTCCTGTTCACATTTCATTCCTCTCCGGTTGTGCTACAGTATAATGAGAGACTATTATTCATGCTGTAGATTCAGAAGAAAACCTTGTGAAAAAATGACAATTTTCTACCGCCTGAAGCCTAGTGTCAGACATATGATCTTACCCCCACCTCTTACCCTGACTGCCATACTGTAATGATGCTCTGAGGTGAGCCCACTCATCAATTATTCACAGAATGCACGATTTTCACTCTCTGTCTTCTTGCCAGCTAGAGGAGACCATTTAAGAAAAATAGAGGAGAAATAAAGAAAAAGAGAGGAAAAAAAGCAGTAGCTATCCGCATGGCGGATGAATAAGAGTTTGCGGTGGACAGACAATGCTTTCCATGTGAGTTATAATTGTAGTTTAACAATGTGCGGACCTCTGGGACCTTCAGTATGCAATATATGGCCTTTAGACTAGGATCGCTATGGAAACCAAAGGCCCTGAACGACCTGCAGTGCCCACCCACTCGGACAGCCGTTAATCATCTTCGCTCAGATCCTGGCACTGCAGAATTTGGCCAATGTGTCAAGAAGCAATTATATATACTTAGTGCTCGGGCACCCGATCTCCTCCCTCCCCTCTCTTTTCCTCGCTCTCTCACTCTCACACTCTTAATATAATCACAGAGCAGTCAGTTTAAAAGCCCTCTGTTCATTTCACTATCTATCTGGGGGACGCACACAATACAGATGAAGAGAACTGTAAAAAGACAGAGGATATTCTATTCTGAGAGCCATTATAATCTGAATATTCTTTTCATATAAATCATACCCAGCCATTTACTCATTTTACCAGCCTCCTGAGCTGACTGACACAGTAAATTAGCCCAGCTGGCCCATTGCATTCGCTGCACATATTGGGTTGGTGCGGATCATGGAGACTAATGTGAGCTGACTAGAGGGAGATTATGTTCCGCTGCTAACAGCTAAAACGTGAATAACACTATCCACAAACCCACGGTGTTCCCCCATTACATCAGCCCTGATCAGCTTCGTAAGAATGGAATGAGAGAAAGTCAGAAAAAAAGAGAATGAGACAGAAATGTGGCGGCCAGAAATAACAGGACATAGACAGACATACTCTGTAGAGCTATAGAAAGAGAGGTGTTTCTGTAAAACTTGTGCAACATCCCATCCTACCCTACCACTTTGATGGTGTCAGGCCTAAATATGAAAAGTTCAGGTCTGATGTGAAGGACATGCAGTGTTGCGTTTGTTTTTTTGAATTGTACCTATGTCTATGAGTTGTTTATTTGGGGCTATGAACTGTGTGCATTAAAGTTTCTATAAGTGTTTCTTTTATTTGTGATTTTAGCTTCCTGCTCTGGTCAGTACAGCACTTTGGTCAATAAGTGTTGTTTTTAAATGTGCTTTATAAATAAAGTTGACTTGACTTGTTTTGCATTCAAAGTGGATTCAAAAGTGGGTTCTGTTTTAGACAGCTAGCTGTGCATTAGCGATGTATAGCAGTGTTAGGCTTTGAACAGTTGATGACAGGCTGTCAGACAGCTTCCCTTCATTGGGCTCCTTTTACCAAGGTCCACTCTTGCAATGAGCCACTATCCACCATACCAGTCATTCATCCAGAAAAGGACACAGGGATTTTTGACACGTTTGGTGCCAAGTGAACTGAAATTGTGTGAATTTCACGACATAACACATTATCACATTTGCAAGAGGCATGCACCAGGAGCAGGGACTGAAGGAGAAAGTTACTTCAGTCAGTGTGTGGAGATGACTTGAGACTATCAGAATGAAGTGATGACTTTGACTATGCATGTACAGGACTAATTAGCGTTGAATAAATCTGCCCTTCTCGCCTCATGTCATATAAATGTTGAATCATAATGAAATGCAATAGAAAGAAATAGCATGAACGGGAAAGACATTCTTTCAACAAACGGTTGTTCCTTTGGAAAAGAGTCTTGTGAAAGGTGAGTATTAACATCAGATATGTGAAAAGATGAGAAGGGTCTTAACATGATATATTGCTAATTTGCAAATGTGAGATGTAAAAAGACACAAACAAACCATAATGAGAACATTAAATGCTTAAAATATCTGCAATTATTTCACATAATGTTGTTTGGCCCTTGCCTGAAAGCAAGTTGGAGCTTACCTTATGAGGACAAATGGGGGGCGGTGAGTTAAAAGATTTCTCCGGTGTCTGGCTCAGGTTCTACAAGAAAAACACATTATCAGGGACATGTTTTCAGTGGAGGGCATCTCCCAGCAAATCTTCAGTGACACAAGTTGCAGCTTATTTCCTGGTCCTTACCATTAGCATTTTTGCAATATATTTCAGGGGGGTTAAGCGACTCTCAATCAACAAACAGGTCCGTGCCACCCACTAATCCAAGACCACAGCTTTTGTTGACAGTCATATTTTAAATCTTTATCTTCACAATATCATCTTATCGTACATCATGTGAGTGGGTATAGTGATGTATTTGACTTTGTTTTTCAGTGTCCCCTTCCTTCTATCCCTCCACAAAGATTATAAATCCTTCTTTGTCAGAAGATTTCACTGAACATATGTTCAGACTTTTGCATACACGCCTGAATGCATTTTTTGAGGTTAAATGATTATCACATTGTTAATACAGCAACACATCACTCAGATACAAGAAAACACCATTAAAAAGCAGACGCAAGGTAAGTCAACAAGCCAAAAACATATGGTACCGCTGCTTGTGATTATGCAAAGATCCAAAGTATTTGCATACTCACAATGCCATCATAAAAAAAGAAAACAAGAAGCCATCTTCAGCTGACCTCAGTGGGAAATGAAAAGAGCAACGGGTGAGGCAAACCCAGCGGGGAAGGGGATGGGCTCTACAGACTTCTTTAGGAATCTACCAAGGGCCTGCCTCCTGGGAAGGCCGTGTTGATTTCGAAGCAGGTGCTTTCAGTTATACCCTCATATCCAATTATCTGCCTGTGGTATGTCTGATGCTCCTTGACACTATTAATGGCTGCCTTATGGTATCACCAGGACAGATGAGACACTCAACTCTCCAGACTCTGAACATCTATATTTCATTGCTGCATGGAAGGAGAACACCTCACAGGCCAAGGCAACTGGGGGGGGGACAAAAAAACAACCAGGCTTTTCACTGCATAAACACCAAGTCATTAAATATAGATGAATAAATGGGCCTTGCTGGGACGATGGAATTAGTAGACAAAATGTTCCCAAAAGATTCAGTAGGCCACACAATCATGATATCTTAATTGATGTGACAAATAAACATGAGTCATTTTCTTTAGGGATACGAGCAGAACATGGAATTTGTTTTGGTGTATGTTTGTTGCAAATGCAATGACCTTGATTCCAAGCAATGCCTCCAAAATTGGGACTTATATTGGATTATATTGCTGATTTAAGTGGGGCTGGATAAAAAACTGAGGATAGTAAAATTAAGTATGGAATGAACTACACCATTTACAATATGCAGATAATTCTGCCCTGTTCCCCCTGATGGTCAAGAGTAACAATACAGTACAATAAATATACAATTTGTATTGTATTTTATTCTATTCAAATCTAAATATATAGAATATATGTTCTAAATGTGTGTTTCGTAGCATGAATACATTTCATTGTGCAACCCTGTGTTGTAAAATGATCTTGATACCTTAGAAATTGAACGCTTACAAAATCCCACACCAAACATTTCCAGTGCAAGCACAGTTAACTTTATAACTCCCATTGACTCTAGAATAGTTTGACGTGCTAATACTAAATGTAAAGGTCAAATCTCTGTTGAAATTATTTCGAAGAAGCAATATTTACAAATACAAATAGAACGTGCTTTTAAGAACCGAACAAAACTCAAACAAACTCTCTTTGGATTCAGTGTTTAGTTCATATAAATAAAGAGGCCTGTTCAAGCTTGATACCAGCCATAGATAATCTAAATCCCTTTCCCTTTCTTGGACACACACACAAACACATAGCAAGATCCCCAGGCTATAATTACTGTTGTTTAATTCTTTTGATGATTTATTTTTTATTACAATCTCATTTGATTCTTTGAGCAGAGCAAAACAGCACTTTTCACTTATGTTCCTTTGTCACACTCCAGTGAAAACACACACACATTAGATAATTATTAATCATTCATTTTTCATCGGAGCAGAAACCATGAAGCTTTGTAAGCAGTAAGTCATACTCCATGTTTTTACAGGAAACACAAACGTGAGGATGATCAGCTAATTAGGAGAGAAATCATAAATAGGAAAACATGGAACGAAAACACCTCTGTCATTTTTCAACTCACCTTTGGTCTGGAAAATTTTACATCTGATAGGGAAACACTATTGACAAGGTTTGCAGCAGAGGGCCTTGGATTACACCGCATATTGATGTTTTTTTCCATTTGAGAGTGCTTGGGGTGGTTATTGTAATTTGATGAGACCCAGAGAGCCCTAGGCTATGATATATAACAAAATGTATTTTCTGAGGAAACAGAAAGATAACTGAAACATGATGTTTCTTTGTCAGATTTCTTGGAGACATGCTGATTTAGCAAAGATCAATTCTGCTACCAGCATAACCTACAAATTGTTCAAGTCTTTATTATGTACTGTTTAATACATATTTAGGTGAACCTTCGGTACAGTGTAGAACTAATGAATAAGCAGCTCCACATATTTTGCTTCAAAAGAACATTAGCCTAAACCATCTCTGTTTCTACGTGCCAGATGTAGTATATAGTAGTCTGGTCACATTCAACAAGCCAACTTCCCCAACAAACCCCATGAAAAAAACAAGAGCACTATTCAGTGCTGAGTGGACAGGGACTTGTGGCACATTTGTGTTTCCAGTCCCATCAGCTCAGCCTCCATTCTCCACACACACAAGGAGGCTTTATAGTGTCGTCTTCACCGGCTCCCTCAAAAGTGCCATGCTACATTTAGTAAACTGCATTTCCAGCAGCTAGTTACTGCGTTTCTAGCTCTGTTTGTCACCCCAACATTGTTTCTCCCCTCCCTCCAATAAAATACAGTTATCTCACTAGATTAAAGGATCAATGTAGTTCAAGGATTATCAAATGCCTTTGATCATGTGACTGCCATGTTTTTGATCTGCAGCACATAGCACCAAATATATTCTCTTTTTCTTGCCTTCTGTCTCTATCCCTCTCCATGGATTTTGCTTTGCTTGATGGTTCACTGCAGTGTGAGAAGACCTCTTGACAGGCAGTGAGAGAAGAGAGTGTAACAAGTGTAAAACACCAGTACTATGCAAAATAAAGCTGCCTTGTTTTCATGTTTGATTAACAATTTTTCGACATGTAAGAAGAATGAGATGCATATTTATTTATTTTTTTATTTTATTTTTATTTACTCTTTATAGAGTCCTGAATAAGTTTTCTCAGTATACACTGAACTACTTACACTTTTAATGTTTTCTCCCTTTTGAGGCGATGACACAGATGTTTCAAGAGTAAAGAAAGCAACCATGGATTATTTGCCTTTGAAACAGGAAGTAAGGTTTCAGATGCCTCAACCCCCCCACACCCCCAACTGCACCCCGCTGCTGTTCATTAGCAATTGTTGAGCCTCGGGCTATTTTGCAGTGTTTCAATCCCTGCATTATTATTATTTTCTGGGTGACTTGGACATGCAATCAAAGGGACACGCAATATGTGCAACACTTGTATCGCAAAGCATTGCCTTTTCCACAATGCCCAGACTAAAACCCTATAACTGTGAGCCAGGGATCCGTGGCTCAAATTTAGTCAACATACCTCAAAAAATGTTCTTTATCCTCATTGTACGATCATCCCCTATTAATGTCATTGCCAAGACAAAAAGGGACATATCAAAACAATTATTTTGATGTGGCTTCAAGCAACACAACATTTCAATGTGAATGGCACTCAAACCTTGAATCATTATAAGGCGTGGTTTCGGGCAAAAAAAAAAAAGCCCATCAAAAAATGACTGAATATCGTTTTAATGGGTAAAAACCTACAAGGCTTTCATAATGTCTACCTGCCATGTTATTAGATCAACCATGTCAGTCAAGCTGAGGAACACAGAAACAACATACAGACAGGCTGACAAGACACAAGCATGCTGCCTTCCATCTTCGTTCCAGCTTGGCATGTTTATAAAGTCTTCCATGTGAGCTTAGTGGGGTACTATGCATATGCATACAGAATGATGAGGGTTCAGAAACTAGTGCCTGAAGGAAGCTGCACATATAGCACAAGCTCTTTGAAATTGTGCCAGGGTAGGCTTCATTTGCATAGCAATTTGACAACAAAAGTAAAATACTCTACAACTTCAAACCAAATTCTAGAGATGCCAACTGGTACAGCTCTGCAGTTCGCTCAGAGAGGGAATTCAAGAGGGTTACATCCGGTGTCATGTGTGTGTGCTTCTGACATGGCTTATTTGTAGACCTAGCATTGCACCAGTGCAATGTCATGATTGCTTTGGCAAGGAAAGAGGGCCTAATTTACATGAGAGGGACTCCTAGAGGCACATAGGAGCTTGCCTTTGACCAAGGTGCCAACAAGCCTGCAGAAAAAACAATGCAATTACATCCTACAAAGCTGCTGTGTTTAGAACAAACTCACTCTTAATACAGCAGAACCACATACTAGTAAATCAGTTAGTCTTCCAAATGGGCATGACAAAAAAATGTGGTAACGCTACAATATTCTGTATAATGGTGTGTATACAGTCAGATCAAACTGCAGAGGCCATTTTGGATGTGCTTACATTCATTGTTTCATGTATGAATATATTTTATGTAAAGCATGTCCAGTATATTTTGTTCTTCTCAGGTAGAATGGAATCTAATGCACCTCCGACATTAAGCAGCCAGTCACTATCCACTCAATCACCAGTCCTCATTCACTGGAGATTTAGTGTTTCCTTTATTCTTCCCATCTCTGTGATTTCGAACGGTCTCTGGTACCGTGGATTGTTTCTACAAGTGCAATATTGCTGTGGATTAAGGATGGACAGGATTTCATACTATGTGGGTTTATGATAATCTAAAATATGTCAAGGAAGCTTAATATTGTTTTTGTTGCCTATACAACTGCCATGACTTTGCATTAGGACATTTTGTTTTCAGAAACCTGAAATGCACAGAAAAGGCACACAAGAACAACATTTCAAAGGGTAATACTTTTTTTAAATTGAGCAATAGAGCTGCTGTGTACCACAATACAAGCATGGCATATATAGTGGCTCAACAAAGGTTTATGATTTCGACTCGATGCTGTCAGGTACAGCCGATGACCTTCAGGTGAGAGAGGGGCCAACCTGATTAATTTTTTTATATTTGACTTTCAACAAAAGCCACATGTCTACACCTTGTATGCACTCTTACCGAAGTTCAAGCTCTACCTCAATATTAAACAAAAACAACAGATAGTATTTCTTCCCCAGTACGTTTGATTTGAAAAGAAACTGTAAACAGATAGCATATTTGCTGGCTGCAGTCACAGATTATGATAGGGAAAGAAATCATTTGGAAATTATAATTTTATTGAAATAGTGAATTAAGTAATACATTTTGAATGAATAATTAATCAATGAGAAGCATATGAGCTGTAACTGTCTTAAATTAGGTATGTAAATTTCCGGCTCCGTGTTTAGAAATGTGTGATTATTACAACTCTTTCAGAGTCTAAAACACGAGCTAACAGGCAAACACTACAAAATCATTGTGCTCAGATAGTTTGGAGAGGAGGGGCTGTTTGATACAAATTGAGGCCACGAGACGAGAGACTTGTGTGCTGAAAAGCTCTCTAATCCAGTAATATTTTGGGTGACTTTCTAAGATAAATACTCTGGCATTGTCTTGATGAGAGAGCTTCGCCCCATTTAAGTGTCTTTGGGATCCGGATCAATCCACATTGCGGGAGTCAGACTTGTACACTTGACCATATAATGTGGCATGCTTGTCACAACCCGGAATGCATTTCTCTCTTCAAAGTATATTTTTTGGCCTGCTCTCGTCACTCACTCCCTCGTACCAATTTGTCATTCTAAGCCTAGCCTCGCTGCTGCCAGCGCCTAGATGATAGCAGTGGGCCTCTCTGATCCAGGCAGTGGCTAGGGAGCAGGCCAAGTGTTACGCGAGCCACTCTGGGACACCAAGCAGGCGCTTCTGCCGGCTGATGCACGCCTGCACGGCCGAGAGGAACTGGCTTTGCAGATGCTTTCAATTCGACACAGAATGGAGCTCATCTACTTTGTGAGGACATTTGCTTTGTTTGTGCACCGCATGTGTATTTTGTGCAAAGGCATGCACGACCACGCATGTGTGTGCGTGTGTCAGAAAGATTAAGAGAGGTCTGAGTGAGTACGCATTCACATGTGAGTGTTTGTGCATGACTATATTTATAAACTCATGTGTGCCTACATGAGTTTGTGAAGCTGCTTTTTTTAATACAAAAACACAATTATCCTGAAATGAGGCTGTGCTTTTTTTTCTCCTTTTTTTGGTTCACAATTATAGTTCTCGTTAAGTTCTGATGACCTACTACTTCTCTGCTGATGTCATTTAGAAGTCAGTCTGGTCTCAAGAGCAAGAGGCAACACAACACTGTCGTCCTCACTTAATTATTCCTGTTTTTAACAACCATTAATGCCCTCATTCAAATACTTGGATGCCGCTTTGCTGTTAAGCTTATCAGCAACAGTCAACCAGTTTGCTACTGCAGTTCTCTCTCTAGTCGGGTGAGCAGTTCATTAAGTGTACTCAAAATTACATTGTTATTGACTGGTTCTCACAGTCAGGCAAAATGTATCAAGTTAACTTATCAAGTTAAATTACCCAGCACTTGTTCTATACATTGGCAGGTCCACGCAATAACTTTTCATTGTACTACCTTTTTGAGAGAACTGATCAGGAATGGTAAATATCTCAGCAGCTTAGATTTAGGTGATCCGAAACATTTGAAGAACAAAAGAATGTTAAATTTGTAAGTACATTGACAAACGTTTGCTAATCATCTTCTGTTTTTCAAATTACAGAGAAGCTGCTCTGTTTTGATGAGCAGTCTACTCTCCTCTCACTATCGACCTTTCAGACCCTTATGTTTTTATGTTGCAGCCTTTTGCAACCATGTAAGGGTTAGGATTAAACTATGCATGACTAATGCATTTATCTTTAGCGCAGACTGTCACTTTAGACTGTCACCCACCATTCTGCACCCAACAATCAACTCTCTGAAAATAGAGCCCTTCATTCGTCTGCATGAGAATGGGGACATGAAGTAGCTCGTTGAATGCCTATCTTGAGCTTTCTCGTTAGACATTGATACCCATCTCACAAAGCAACACCAGCCTTTTATCTGTCTGAGCGTGATTCAGTATTTGATTGGGAATGAATCTGGAAGGCTCCAATCAGTTTCCCTTGTATGAGCAAAGTTAACATGTGTGTGACTGCTCCTTGAGCACTGATGGCAGAGACATAGGCGATTAAGGCCAGAGCCCAATCACACCAGCTGTGTGCCATTCCCCACACGGCACTGGTAGTGCCAGGCATGTGTTCCACACTATTAGAGAGGCCTCGACCAAACCCCCAGTCTGGGGAGATTCGGCCACACATGAACCAGGACATGTAGGCAGATTGGGGATATAGCTATACAAACATTTTTCAGAGACAGAGCTGCTGTGCAAGCAGAAATAATCTCATTGGTTGCGTTAAACCACAGCAGAGACTTTTTCTGGCCAAGCAGCAGTAGTCTGCTGGAGCCCACTGCAAAAGGCAGGGGGTAATACAGTAGGTAACTCATATTAGGAATCCTGGTGCTCTTCCTGAGTAAAATAATGCAATAATGCAATTGAGCCATATTAAAACTTAAGTTATCTGGGTTAGATAGACGCCATGGTTAAAAATGTCAATTTCTTTCCAGTTAGCTAGGTTTTGTTCTGAAACCAATTAAGATTCGACCTCAAGACCAGCAGTAGTCTTTATTCCTTCAGTCTTGATTCAAATAAGGTAGTCAGATGTACCTCATTTAACATATTTTAATCAAACTAGTAAAAAGGAATCATCATAATTAACCTTTTTTTTAGTTTAATACAAAACATCTGAACATTACAAACTGTAACATTAGCCTATATGTCTTTTTAAATTCCTCATATCTATATAATAATCTCCTATTGAATAAGCATAAACTAGTCCTTTTGGTAATGGATAATTGCTCTAATAGGATAATGTGTGCTTTTGTGAATACACACGTGTAGAATTAAAATAATATGATTCACTTTTTCAATATTCATTTTCATGAAAAATCTAATATTCTATTCATATCATAGATAGACATTGATATGTAACAGAGGATAGGTATTACATTCTCTACAGCCCAGCCAAGACTGAACCTCACATTCCCAGTAACAATTTGTGTGGTGCTAAACATTTACTAGCTAACTCATACAGAGTATATAATTTACATGAAGGAAACCGTTTTCCTCTTTCTTTTAAAGCTATTACCATACAATTAAACAGTACACACACACACACACACACACACACACACACACACACACACACACACACACACACACACACACACACACACACACAAACTAAAGATATGTTAAAAAAATATAACAAACAAAAAA
>JAVQJL010077520.1:0-16342 GCA_036024295.1 Nannoperca obscura
GGGGTAGATAATATATGAAAGAAGGTTAATTTGTAAAATTCACTGCAGGAGCAATGCACCTCTGAATTCTTATTTCTGAAGTTTGTTATTTCATAACTTGGGGAGGTTGTTCTAAATAAAGACAAATACAAACTAGAACAAGGAAATTATACTTTTAACTTTAATTACGTATTCAGAATTTCTAGATTTGGCATGCATTCCTTGGTCCTGCATCCCTGTGTGCAGTGATTAGCTACTGCCACCCTCTGACTTCAGACAGCATTGCTCTTATCTTAAGATAACCAACAGATAACTGAAACTGGGAGGATGGGTTGAAGGTGTTTACACCAAACTTTATGGATGACACAGAGTTTACTATAACTCAGTTTAGAGCTTGTACTTTAGATGGATCACTGTATTATGTTATTGCACACAGTAAGCAGACACAGCCATGTATACTAAAATGCAACCACACATTTATACAAACATTTACTGTTTGAAACATCCCTTATCATACCTTGTGAGAAACAAAGCTACAAATTAATATATGCTCATCAAATTAAAATATCAGACTCATATTAAATCATGGTATGGCAGAAAAGTGAGAGCTAAATGCGCCTTAAACGCTAGTTGCCACCTGCCAAACAAGAAGATGAAGAGCCAATCACTATGCATGATTAAAAGAGCCAATCACGTTGCAGGAATAAAAGAGGCAATCAGTCTGTAATGATGGGGGGTTGTTCATGTCAACCACACCGGCCATTACTGGAGGCCTGGATTTTACTTGATTACTGGTTTTTATTTGAGGAAATTCGATATTTACAATAACAAAAACCAAGCAAGCTGTGCTGAAGTACCAGCTGAGACGGGCAACACCACAAACCTAATCAATATTAAATCAATATCGAACACTCAGAAAGTAAGAAATGACAGTACCTCAGACTTGTGAAATGTGCCGCTGTTTGGCAAGTGTTTATCATGTTCTGACAATAAAGAATAGTTTAAAACCACAATGAACTACCTGGTTTCTTCAACTTTTCACTTAGGAGCAAAAATCAGCCTTTGAACTTGAAATAAATAATGATTCGACATTTTCAGTGATAATTAACGATATTAACTGACAGCAAAACAAAAATTGTGGTAACATTTTTGCACATATTGCTCAGCCCTAGTATCAACATGTGAGCGATGACATGTAAACTGCCGCACAACAAAGTTAGAAACCAAACATTTGTTACTGCCACAGAGCAGAGTGGCTGAGAGAGAGCGTAAACATCACAGCCGGCCAGAGTGTACCAACATCTGTCGGCATTTCAGAGGTGTTGGCAGCTGATGCCCCCAATGCACTGCTATGTTTAAACAAGACAGGAAGGAACACATCCCAGTCCATCAAAATGTCACTGTTATACTGGTATGCTAGTAGGCCTAACCTACTTCATTTCCTGAAGAAAACAATCCATGACGTAAATCCTTCCAAACGGAAGACGAACCCCAAATCCAACAATGGTGAACAAGTTGAATTTATATTTCTATTGTTGAGAATTTAATATCCACTAGAGGTTTGGATGGTAAAATTATTTTCAATAATCATTTTATTTTAGCTTAAAAAGGTGATACGAATGTAAAATGATGAACCTCGAAAACACAAAACAACACCGAGGCTATTAAAAACAAACTGCAGATATCACACATTTCCTCCATATGGCAAAAGTGTCAATATTACAGCACTAATACTTCAATTACTGTGTCTGCATCTATTTTATAAGTGCCCTGTCTTTTTGGGAGTTCAGGTTGGACTGCAGGTCCAGAAGTGCCGGTGTGTGAGGCCCAACCAACCGTCCAAAACCCAAAGATATTTACTTTACACTCATCAAACAATATGAGAGAAAAAAAAAAGACATTTGAGAAGCTGAAACCTGTGAATCATTGTCCTTTTTACACAATAAATTACTTTAAGTAATTAATTGTTTCTCAAAATAGTAAATTTTCTGTCAATCGAACAGCGGTGCCCGTTAGCACACCTGATATCCCACTTTTACTCCAGTGTCTTCATATAAAAGTACCCTCCAACTAGTTTTTTTTTTTTTAAATCAAAACTTACTTTTCTGTAGGATTATTTTTCTATTATTTGCAAATGACCATATCTTCTATTGACCTTTTACACAGCAGACAATCAGACGTGTCATACCATAAAAGGGCACAAGTGTAATCAACATGAATGACGATCGTTTGTTATTAATGATTACACCTGTGCTTTTCCTCTATAGATAAGTCAAATATATATATATACAGAATAAGAAAATGTATTTATAATTCCCAACAGAAGAAAAAGTCTGAGATATATGAAACTGGTCTTTATGTAAAAAAAAATATTTATTTTTACAAAATATTGTATAGCATAGAAAATTTGATGTTTAAGATCATGTGTTATGTATCGTGTACTGTGCCTGTCTTGTGCATCATACTGAACCTTTAGATGACTGCATCGCCTAAGGCTCAGCAATGTCTAACATTTTGAATTTACAAAGAAACATGATTAATGAAATCCCTATTAAATGGTTCATGCAATCCTGATGTTATACAATCGTGTCTGTAACACTGTTGGTTTAATTAAAACGTCACTGTCGATTACAGAAAGGGAAATGAGAGTTATGCTCTGAAAAACTCCCTTTCACTTACCACTAAACTTTGGTTACAATGCCTTTTGAACATTTTATACTTGGGTCTATCTTAAACAAGGATCAACATCACCTAAACAAGTACTATGCAATTATGGATAGAACCGATCAGGGCTGATGATTTGCACTTTGTACATTCTTTTCATTTTCCCATTTTGAACTACATATAATTTAGGCAGACATCCTTTGTAGGGTGGGGTGGGAATAGTAGGGCGGATTTTGTCTTGCGCTGTATCCCTATTGTAACATTACTAAAGTTTGAAAAACCGTAAGAAATAAAAATAAAACATCACTCCGTCCTACTTACAAGACGTTATTTACCCTCTTAGCTATTCAATTATTGACTATAAACAACAGATAAGTTAGCAATCAATGCATTTCCTGTTTTAAAATTAACATGTTACCACCACTTGTCCTCAAATTGTATTGATTTCCAATTACAGTTGCAATACTTACAACCACTACTAAACAACAAAATGTGTTCTGCTTGTTTCTAACTGTACACGTAAGTAGTCACTAGGTCAACCAAACCGGATCCGGAGGAAATGCTAGCTTGTGACAATAGACGAAAAAACTAGAATAAAGCTTCTTGTCGAACATTAATATTTAATGGACGTTGTATAAACCTGCTGTTTGTGTTTTCTTCTAATTGTCTACTTGACTATCAAAGGGACGCTTACATCGTTTGTTTTGGTCAAAGTTACCAAGCTCTAGTGTAACACTGCGACAGCTAGCTTAGCTAAATCTCGAAAATTTACGTCCTAGCACTTGTTGCATGCTAGAAGCAAAGTTTTGGGCGTAGCTTTTTTTCTGTGATCCTGTTCACCAAACTACCCGGGGAGGCCGGTACGTTAGACAGAGTTCGACTGAGTAACATTAGATTTTTACATTTGGTAGAAACATAATACACTTACATTGTAAAATGAAATTTCTTTGAACGACACCACCGCTGTTTCTTGTCTGTAAGCTAAAGCTCAAGTGCCAAGTCGTAACAGTTACAGCCGTCGGTTGTTATGCTGCCTTCCTGTGCTATCGGAAATAGTTAAATTGATATGCATGCACACGACAACGCAATTAATGTACTAAATAAAAGAAGAGAGTTGGAATTTTCTTTTCAATTCCATATACCAAGATATATTATATTAAGATAATGTAGTCTATGGAATATCGTATAGCTTCTAAAGCTAAATTGTAAAGCCAATTTCTCTTTTTGTATTATTCCCTATTTACCGTGTAATAATGCACAAAGTGACTCTGTGCTACTTGATTTCCAAAATATCATCCGAAAACCGGCTGATATTATGGGGTATTTTTTGTTATTTTATTAGAAAGCTTAAGCTTATTTACTACTTGAAGGTAAACCTTGAGTTTACGATGAGCACCCGAAGGCAACATTAAAGAGGCAGTAGCCCTTTGGCCTCGGTGCATAGCTACGAATATTAACGCATAACATTGACTAGATTATAACATTAACGGGAGCTTAAACTTGAACATATGGCAAGATATAGTCATTAAGATAGAAGAGCAACACATTACATCTGTGTATTTTCAATCTTCATTCATGCCATTGGTCATCTGTCCATACAGTAGATATGCGAGGAGGAAGCGACCAGCAAAGCACGTGATCAGCATGGGACATATGGGAACTAAAACTTTACTTTGTATATTTTCACAATTAGGAGTAGTCCGTCCACATATATTTCACAACTTCAGTTGAAAAAAACTGATATAGTGCACCTGAACAAAAATGATTCCTTTTGATTTTTTTTCTGTAAATGGGTAATACTTGAAGCAAGAAACAAAACTCCTGGACTGGAAGGGTTGACTTATACATAGAAACTACACGGAGAACAATTATATTCTTTGTCTCAAAGAACATCCACTGTTCACAAAATATGAGTTAAATGCCACAGGCAACAAGTAACAAGTCAGGGCGTGAGCTGTGCTGTTCCTCCTGTCAATGAGTGAGTTGTTTTCTACTAAAAGGATTTATCAGTGGCTTAACTGAACTATTGCTAATTCCCTTGATTGTTTTAACAAGTAGATGGACGGATTGCAACTAATAATAGCATCACAACAACAATAAGAAATCATGCAAGACACACAAGTCCAAATTGCAGAAGATTCCACACAGAAAATGGGCTAAGAGCTGTGTTTTTGAGTACTTTAAGGCAACATTAAAGTTGGCCCTCTGTGGATAGCTTCTTTAGGGCACTTTGTCATTCATCTTTACTCAGTAAAGCAAATTATCCTGTTAGATGTCAGTTTCATAAGATACAGACAGGTAAACATAAGAAAAGAATAATTGAATAAATAAGTGGAAAATATAACATGGTGGCACAAGGGGTCACGGATGGTTTGAGAAGCATGAAATTGTTGTCAATCATGCAGCATGAGGCCTTATAGTAAGCAGATCTTAACCCAAATGAACTATGGGGAGTTTGCATTGGCAGTTAGACACAAACATCATCAAAACGCCAAATGAGGGAATAGCTTTTGGAAGAACAGTGACATTTGGCATCTAAAAGCAAATTTGGCTTTGAAAACACAACCTGAACTTGTTATTTTTGCATTCTGGTGTGTTTTTTAACGACAATGTTCAGATTTTCTCTTCGTGTCACTATTTTTTCAGTGACAATTTCTATTTTACGCTCTGAGATTTTCTTTTAAGTTGTCGTTTTTTCGTTTTCAGCTCCCTGTCACTGTTGTGGCGTGGAGAGGAGGGGCTTGAGGGGAGGGACAAGGAGAGCGTGATGACATATAAACTGCACAAGAGGAGAAAACGTCACCTTTCTTGTTCCTGAACCAGCCGTCCTCTCGTCCGCCCAGAAGACTGGCATCACCGCATCACCGAACAGGAGTTCACCGGGAACTATTGAACAGCAAGCCTGCTTCTCTCTGCCGCTGTTTGCTCACACAGAACCGGGCTGGGTTACGTTTAACTGACGCTGAGGGCTAACCTTCGCTAACACACGAGAGCTAGCTAACGTTAGCTTAGGTTGTGCGTAAACAAATAGCTGAAGAGACAAACACACTGAGCTGCGGTTTGAGAGTTGAGCTTATGAAAAGCCCAAAATGTGCGACCTTTCCCCCCTTGCCTTTATTTGTTCGTGGCAGCCACACCTCAGGTCATTATTATCATCACTACTTATTTGAGAAAATACAGCTGAAAAGAGGTTTTGTCCCTTTTGTTCGCTCCGAGCACAGCTTTATGCAGAGTTGTGCCTATCTGCCTTTGGAGCTGTCGAGATTTGCATCCCCTCTTATTTTAGCTTGGAAGATTGTTGCCTGCGTGGTATTCACATTGTTGCGCCAAAACAGCCCAAACAGGTAACACCATTGCATGTAAAGAAAAATTTGCAGGGGACGCAAATCTCGGCAGCTCCGAGGACAGCTCTGCCGAATAATGCACGTCCCCCTGTATGTATTTTTATTTTTTATTTTATAGGCATTTAAGGATCAGAACATGCAGAAAAAAATCTGAACATTGTCATTGAAAAACACCAGAATGCAACAAATGTCAAGTTCAGGATTTCTTTTTTATGCCAATTATAACTTTCACTGTTCTGGCTCCATATGCTCGGGCCTCCAGTAGAGATGTATAAGAGCATTGAAGCTGCTCGGGTGGCTCATCGTGGACCAATATCTTACTAAGACACACTTTTACAGTAGTTTCTCTTTAACTTTAACACTTAACATTTGTCACTCGTCTGACATTTCCTACAAGATTTGACAAAATGAACTAACATGCATATGATATACATTTATTAAAATGTTTCATGTTGAGAATGGTTAGTTTGCACTAAACACGTGTACATAAAATCTATATAAAATGTTAGCTATAATATATTATAATGTACCTAATATTTTAAACTTACGAGAACATGTACTGTAATATGTTTATTGTTACAGCGTTTACAAGATATAGTCAGTTTTATTTTCTAACATACTGGAGACATACTTTTTTTCTATTTCCAATTCAGTAACAAGTCACAGTTACTGAAATGCACAGTATCACGTAATAAACTCAAAACACAAACAACTGGAGGTTAAAAAGAGTTTATCACCTTAATATTTTAACTTAATAGAATGAAAATTATGCATGCAAATGTATCCTTTGTTCAGAGGTTAATCTTAATGTGATTATACGTTTTATTTTGTCTTTGTAATGTATTGCTGGTTGACAACATCGTCATCTTGTGCTGTCCCTCTTGGCTACATCCCAGATCCTTCATCCAGCACAGCTTTCCCTCCAGGGCTCTGCTACAAGACAAAAGTGTTTTTAGGATTTGTTGTAGTGCCTTTATTCATACACTTCTAGTGTAATATGACTATTATTTATTTATAAACAACATAATGAAGTTAAGATTTAACACTAAACTATTACAACTTACACTGTTTATTTCTTTCTGAGCAGCACCTCCATTATACAGCAGACTGGAACTCTCCTCCTACAAATAAGATGGTATATTTATTCCATGCTCTGATTGCTAATAGTGCTTTTCAGAGAAGGTCACTTTTACTTCTTTTTTTTTAAGATGGCTTTAAAATGGCTTTATGTGAAACAAAGAAACATCATGTACCTAAATGTCCTACAACATGACAGAAATCCTAGTTGATCACATTCCACCTCTCTGCTGGCTTTCATGCTGGTCATCTGATACCTACAGCAGGTGCACTAAGTAACAAAGTCAACGCTAATGGCCTGCCTTCACTCTCTTTGGATTGCAAACCTGGTATGTAGGAACACAGTAATGGCAACTTGCATGATTGAGTTACACTTTATCCCTGTCGAACAGAGGAGTGCTTCTCAACTCCTGAGTCCAGGTTCTGGATGTGATGTGGATAGAATCTCTGCAGAGACCCAGCTGCCCAAACAGACTGATGGCACACGTTTAATTGAAACCTTCCTGTCGACATCTGCAGTTACTGGTTTTGGTCTACACTGGTTTTGAAAATTAAAATCTTACAGAGAGGAATTCAGTCTGAAAATATTCTAAAAATAATCACACTTGTGGTTATATATTGTGTTTTAGTAAAAAAGTGTGACCTAAATTAGATTGAAGGGGAACATTGAGAGATAACGAATAGAAAGAAAAGATAGCATGTAATGAATTACATTAATAAGACATCATTTGTCAACATGACATGTTTCTGTCAGACCTATTTGATTAAATAAAAGAAAGAAAAAACATATGATGATGCTACCTTTTATCTCTATACTATCTGTTATCAGTGTAGCAATTCAAGGTTTTGAATCTGGAAAATAACAATGACCAGGCCCTGGTTTCACAGAGTGACAGCTATGTATCCACATAGCAGTTGCTGGTTTAAAGAGTTTTAAAAAAACATCAGTAAAATCTTACATAACTTACATATCCTACATCCGCTTCTATCAGTTCTGCAGCCTCGCTGACGCCTGTGCTGCAGCCTCCAGGAAAACACTCTGATGCGCGCTTCTCTCTTGTTTTTTGAAGGAAGTCCATTGCTGTCGATTTTCTCAGCAGTGCTATCACATAAACAGGTGACACACATGCATTCATTTCCCAGATCATAGCTGAGAGGGTGAAATATCAGTCATGCTGTGTCATAAAAGCTTCTCACCTCCCTCACAGATGTAGGGGATGATGAGCATCACAGTCAGCAGTGTTGCAGCCATGTCCTCATGCAGACTCTCACACACTTGAGTGTTGTGCCCCCTTGCAGCTTCTGGCACTTTGTGTTTGTCACCTGAGGACATCTCCACGCCCACCACCGCCCCAGCAGCATTTCCCAAAGGGACAACAGGCCTCTCCACTGCTTTGTACTGGGCAGTGAGTAGGGAACAAATGTGTAAGTGTGTGGAGAACACATAACTATCAGCACTCTGTTTTGAAGGATTTAGAAACCATGGAAACCCATAAGAAAGATGTTTGTGTGCCATCTTGTGTTTGGAAATGTATAAACTTTGTATTTGCTAATGTGTAACTTTACTTGCAGTGTGATGGGCTATGAATACTATGATTCACTGATAGAGAAAAACTTAACCTCCACTGTAACATTCAAGTACAGTCGGTGATTCCAGGATTCAGTTAAGGGAGCTGTAAACAGTGAAATCACAGTGAATAAAATAATTATTAGAAGACCGTCAGGTGAAATATATACTCTATACTATACTCAGTGCCTTGTGTTAAATGTTCTGCAAATCATGCTTTTTATGTGATAGATGATAGAGAACAATAATCCCACTAAAACTCATTAATGTCAAAGAATCTTTATCTCAAACATGGTGTGTGTTTGGGGGACTATGGACCCCAAACATTGCAGAACTTTGTGATTTTGCCAGGCTGTTGGCCCTGGCACTTTTCTGCTTGGGCCCTAATTATTAAAAGAGAAGTGAGTGCTGAAAGGATTGGCAGAATTGCACGTTAATAATGGAGACCAACTGTACTGTAACTCTCAAGGCATTAATGCATTGATGCTTGATGCTGCTGCCACCCAGAGGTGTATTTGTTTATATCTCAAATGGACTGCATGGGATCCACTTCTGTGCAGTCACCCACAAGACTGTGTCATGATAGTTACTGTACAAAACCAAAATGTAGTAAGTCAGTAATCATAACTGCATGCAGCCTTGTAATCAGTGGGTGAATCATTAAAGATGATAGGACTTTCTCTGAAGACACCACTGGATTGTGAAGATTGTGTTAATTCACAACAACAGTGTCTTTGCCATGAATGGTCCGCTGGGTACAAGTTAAAGATCCTGCAGCTAACATCAGTCAGCTCAGCTTTACACCACTAGCAAGGCAAAAGTGATATAGCTGAATGCATCCTGTACCTAATCTTAACTAATTACATTTTTATTTATTTGTTTATTCTTTTCTTTCTTTTATCAAGGCTATTTATTTCAAGTTCTTTTTACTGTTAGATAGCCTACCTATAGCCATCAGCAGAAACACGGTTGAGTATTCCTTATTGTTAAAGTGTCCATTAAATACACTCTGAAACCAGATTTAGTAATTGGTAATCCTAACACAGGTTGTTATTTTGAATATTTTTTTATTAAATTAATAGGTGTACCTTGTTTTTCAGGCCATGTTGTCGTTGGTTGTGTGTAAAAACCACCGAGCTGTAATGTTAACTTTTTTGTTGATAATATTGAGGAACTTTTGAACACAAGGACTGCAAACCCTGTTTCATATTAGGTGATTTCAATATCACTTTACTGCAACCCAACTCAGAAAAAAATGTGAATTGATTATTTGAAAATACCTTCTATTCCCTTATAACACAAGCTACTCAAATCACTTTATCCAGTATCTCACTGATAGACAACATTATTATCAACTGTACAAATAAATACAGAGTGTCTGGTATATACTTACTACTGATATAGCAGACCACCTCCCTATTTTTGCTGCTTACCATTCTACTCACATTAAGCAAGCGGTTGCAAATTCTTTAAGAAATTTCAATATGTATAATGTGAAAAGTTTTGTTCATAAACTCTCTGGTATCAAGTGGGATACAATTATGACAGCAAATGAAACATCTCAAGTGTATAATTTTTTTTGTGATGAATCTTTCAGCACCTTCAGTGAATCTTTCCCACATGAAAATTGATCCATCAAATCTAATGCTTGTAAATCCTGTTTGACTAAAGAGTTAAAAACATCTTTCTCTAGAAAACACAAACTATATAAGCAGTTTGTGTTTATATAAATCCCTCCTCCTCAAATTTTAATAATTATTAAAAATACAGAAATAAACTTTTTTTTAAAAATCAGAACAACAACATTATCAACATATATTTGAAATATTTAAATATTTGACACTGTAGATCATAATATATTATTAAATAAACTTCAAGCTCAGGGCATCACTGGTTCTGAACTTAAATGGTTTAAAAACTACTTTCTTAACAGGAAACAATATGTTGTTTGGAATGGAACTAACTCATCTTACAGCCACATAGAGTGTGGTCTTCCACAAGGTTCCATACTAGGTCCTCTTTTATTTCTTTTATACATCAATGATTTGCATTTGGTATCAAAAGAAGCACTCTTTATTTTATATGCCAACGACATTAACATTTTAGTTACAGATAAATGATGAACATAGGCTGATAACCCGTATAAACATTGTTCTAGACAGAATGGATCTCTGGTTAAAATGCAATTAATTATCCCTTAATGCTAAAAAGAGTGCTTATATGATCTTAAAGCTTAAAAACAGTACCTCATGAGATCATCCCAGTTTTATAGCTAATAATTTGCTTGAATATGTTTCTCATGTTAAGTTCTTAGGTGTAATCATTGATGATCAGCTTAATTGGAAAAACATCTGTTATTTGTCAAACAAAGTTGCAAAAAATATTGGTATTTTATAGAGTAACACAATTCTTGTTAAGACAAAACTTTCTGGATTTATATTACTCTATGATTATCCTTTCATATCTTATGACAACATAATATGGATTAGTACATATAAAACCAGTTTTCATTTAATCTTTTTCCTTTCATAGTCTTTTTGTAACTAGGTCTCAAATCCACTGTTATCACACCACATCAGTTGATCTTTTATATCTTTTATATAGTCAGTTTTACAGAACTAGCCTCAGCCATTTGTCATTTAGGTATAGAGGTCCAGTTGGAACAACTTTTCTGCTTCACTTCGCAGCAACTCATTTCTGACTTTTAAAAAATCTTGTACTCTTGAGAGTATAGTATTATGAAATTAGGTAAACGAGGTATGATAGGGTGTATGAAAGCAGTGCAAATATATGCTATTTTTGTCCTTGTTTTCTTTCTTTTTGTCTGTTTGTAATTCTGGTAAATGTGTACAGCTGTTTTTAATTTCAGTGTTAAGTGGGCTCCTTCATCCCACCTGTGCATTTTCTTATTTTACTATATATTCCTTCCTTTTCTTTTAAAAAATCGTATTATATGCACAAATAAAGAAAAAACAACAACATAAAAATAAACCCCCCACGCGCGTTGTATCCGTCTACAGTTTGAGTGCACGTATAACTTGACGCACGGATCGCACTGGGACCGTCGTTGATTTAACTATTCCGACACAGTTATCATTATTATTAGTAGTAATATATATTATAAATGGGCAGTAAATGAATTTGTAAATTCACAAATAAATACATTTACTTGAAATAAATAACGTACGAAGATAATGTCAAAAGATAGTGACAAAATGTCCATCACACAGTCTCAGAGCCAAACCTTTCAGTCCAAAGGTTTTCAGTTTATAACAAAGAAGAGCGGCAAATTCACATATTTGAGAGCCTGAATGCATACAATATTTGGCATTTTTATTGACTGAAACGATAACAATAACCATCAAAACAGTTGCGAGTGAGTTGATGATATAAATCTAAAATAAAATATATTTAACATTATAAATATTATTATTGATTACAGTAACTTTTCACTGGTAGTCATGGTAATAAAGACTGACGTGTTTAGCTGCTCATATAAAAGCAGAGGCCACAATTCGAATTTCTTTTTGCACCTGAATACTGAACTGAACACTTGACAAGAAAAACTCTTCAACTGTGAAACAAGTGAACAAGTGCTGATTTCTTGAAAGTTAAACACTAAGATAGAAAACATCTCTGTTGAACATCTGGAAGTGAGCCAGCAGCTGTTGCAGTGAGGAAAAAATGCCCTCCTCTGGTCTACTCCGTGAGAAACACCTGCTGACTATAGGCATCCTCCGCTTGCTGGATGACCGCTATGGTAAAACACATTAGACCACATGTTTGCTCTATCATAATTAAATAATCTAAGATATTGTTAAATCAATAAAAATATGAAGCAACAGTTATTTAATTTTATTGGTTAAAATATTTCCCCAGAACAAGGTAAACATGTTTAACCTGCATTAAACCTGTTATCTCGGTGTAAAATAATTACAGACGATACATTTTATTGGGAGACCACGTGACAGGTGAAAAAAATGGGAATATTAATTTGGTGATTGAGAAAAAGTTGTTTTTTGGGGGGGTGCAGGGACGTCGAGTTTAACATTGAAAGTATAGGACAAAGATGGCGACTGGGCAATTTTTTGAAAAACGCTAAAAGTTGTGTATGTTGCACGCGCCATGGAGACAACGTCAATTATTAGAACTCACTGAAAGTAAGACGTCTGACGTCAGTCTGGTCAACCTGGTTTGTGGATGTGGAGTTGGCATGTTTTCACTGTTGACGCTGAATTGAAATATATCCGGAGGTGTTAGAGCATTAAGTCTATAAATTCAAACCTTATGACAAATGTTGCGGTTATAACCTGCTTCTAGCATGCAGCCTAGATGTTAGTTACTCTTAATTATTGAATATATCTTTTTAATTACTCTAAAAAAGGGACTGTTACAGGAAGTTAATGTCCAACACTAACACTACAATTTCCCCTGGAGGATGAATACAGTTTAACTATCTATCTATCGAATTATTTGCACAGCACCAGTCAATTTGTTTAGTTTTTTTATGTGCTGGATTTTATTAATTTATTTGTTGCTTTAAGCTGCTTATGTTCTTAATTAAATGGAACTAATAAATTAACTTTAGACAAGACTGCAGCCTCACAGTGATCTTAAATGTCATGTAAACAAAAGTGCAGAAATGAAACCATCTTTTACATGTTACTGTAAGAGAGGCAGTATATTTATTTCATTCATATGTCACTTGTATCAAGTGTCAAAATCAAACAGCAGGGCTTTTTAACTTTTTAATGTTTACAAGATGTTACTAAACAGAAGTTGGATTGGATTTAAAGCTGTTTATTGTCATATTGTGTCGTAAATTCTTCACATTATTCATGCTGGGCTTGAACAACTTAAATCATCTTGTGAAACAATGTATATGCTATTTTGACTTCTTAATTAGTCTAATCATGTTATGACTAACGTGACTGTTTTCCTTTTCTTTACTTTCCATTCAGCTGCTCTGCCTCGGCCAGGACGAGTCCTTCAGATGATACTGA
Source organism: Nannoperca obscura (assembly GCA_036024295.1). NCBI lineage: Eukaryota > Metazoa > Chordata > Actinopteri > Centrarchiformes > Percichthyidae > Nannoperca > Nannoperca obscura. The sequence goes on from JAVQJL010077520.1 coordinate 13,635, forward strand.
CAAACCTGAGGAACCGTCCTCTGAACAGCACAAACGTCGACTCAATGAGGGAGACCATCCTGAGCCTGTACCACAACCTCATCACAGGCTCCAAGGAGTTCCCTTTGATTCCATTCAAAGGATCCTTCCGCACATGTCAGACGGCCACACCCTTCATCCCGGTGGAGCCGGAGGAGAGTGAGGACACCCCGCCGTACCCTTTAAGGACTGCACCAGGAGGTATTATGGTGCCCACTGTAGGCTCGAGCTCTTCTCCTCCAACTATACTGACTCCAGCTCTTCCTGAGAGGACAGAGCTTGGGGCCCTGAAGGCCGACCGGAGGAACTGTGTCCGCACCGTGGAGATTGATGGCAAAACCGTGACCAGAGTCATCTCCACTGTGTACTGCTCTGAAAGCACTGAGCTGACCAACCGCTGGAGAGTGAGCGACTACACTGCAGGAGGCCAAGTTCTCATGTCAGTCCTCTGTAAGTTTACCAAAGAGTCCACATATTGTGCAAAGACTCAGAGGAAGAAGAGGAAGGGCACTGAGCAAGAGCGCAGCAGCAGCAGTCCGTCTCCACCAAAGAAACGCCTGAGAGTGTGATTGACTTTTTATCCTCTTGATGGCAGGGTGGCATGACAAAACCTTTACTTTGTACTCCTCAGGACTGGCCTTTGCATCTTGCAGGGCTGGTGAGGCCCCTGGTAGTGTCTTGCACCGGGGCCCATGTAGATATTTGGCACCATATGAAAGATATGGTTGGCTGAGGAGTAAATATTGTATATTTGTATATAGTTTGTTCATTGTGGATGTAGCACACGGGTCAGTGTTTTTTGTGCGTCTTGCACCTTTCTTTATTTCTTGGAGCTGGCCTGTGTGTCTGACATGGTGAACCTTCGGGGAAAAGGGGGACAGGGATCTCACAAACTGCCTCTTGCCCAATGTGCGCTGGGATAGATGCCAGTCTTCCCCGCATCCTTGGACAACAGAAGCACTTTACATGGACATCTTAACGTTAAATGTTTTGCTTGAGCTAGAAACACATCCGACTTTTTGAGTGTTGCTGACTCATCAGCAGTTCAGACCAGACTTCAGATTTTGGTGTGAGGAAAGAGAATCACAACAGGGAACATTACAGCTGCAGGGACGTTACAGGGACGTAACAGCTGCAGGGACATTACAGCTGCAGGAACAACAGGGAACATTACAGCTGCAGGGACGTTACACGGACCTAACAGCTGCAGGAACAACACGGGACATTAGAGCTGCAGGGACAGAGTCAGAGCTATACAACACTACTGATCCACCAATGACAGACAGGACGAGCAGGGACAGCAGACTGACAGAAGAGGGAGAGGACAGAAAATGCGCGATAAAGACCAGCGATTAAATAAACTCCACCTGCACTTCTCTCTCAGCAAACTCGACCAGCCAGCTGTGGACGGAGTGATAAACAAGCTGTCTGTGAACAATGGAGACAGACAGGAGACGAGAGGAGACTGCATGCACTGTGAACTCTCTCATTTAAAAAGGTAAATACATATTTATTTGTATTATTATTATCAGAACTGATCAAGTTATTTACTCTCATTCCTCTTATCTGCCATTTGTCTTTTAGAGAGAGAGAAGAGGGACTGAGACGAGACAAGAAAAAACAGCATGCACTGTGAACCATCTTAAATAAAAAGATAAGTATACATTTATTCTAGGATGTTATCAAAATTCTTATCCAGTGAAATAATTATCGTGGTTGCTGAAGTTGTGTCTCCCTGTGTCTGTCATGTGTCTTTTAGAAAGGAAGAAACAAGTCCAGACGAGACAAAAGATGAGCAAAGGAGGCTGCGTACACTGTGAACCCTCTCATTTAAAAAGATAAATATACATTTACTCTATATTATCAGAGATTTTATATTGATCAATTGTTCTTCTGTTTACCTCAGTCAAAGTGTTTATTACGTGTAACCCCCCCATGTCTGTTATTTGTCTTTTAGAGAGCGAAGAGGAGTCAAGACGAGACAAGGAGAGATGAAAGGAGACACCGTTGACTGTCAACCATCTTCTATAAGAAGGTAAACTTATAATTATTCTGTTCTTTTTTCACAATGTCTGTTTTTATCATTAGCTCTTTTTATGCCATTGCTGAAAGTTGTTTAATGTTATTCCCTCTTACCCACCTATTTAAAAAGATAAATATACATTTATTTTATGTTGTCAGAATAATTATAGTAATAAATACTTGCTGAAGTTATACACTATTAAACCCTCGTCTGTCTTTATCTCTTTCCAGTGAGGACAAGTGGCTCATGGTGATTCCTCATCAGCAGCATTGCAGACAGTTTGTTGTCCTGAACGTCATCACATGCAGTTCCAGCTGGACTCCAGGTCTCCACAAAGGGTCCCGGCTACATTTGTCAGCTTTTACACGTTTTAAATTGCAATCCAAAAGTTCACTGGACATCTTACAGTGTGTGTTTGCACTGACTAGAAGAATAGTATTTTTAAGGGTTTCAGTTGGGGATATTGGTGTCAAATGAATTCATATTAAACATCAGGTTGTAAATAGTCAAAGGGCTCTGATAAATGATATTGTACTGCGTGAGGCAAATGTTGGTCACACCAGATACTGTCTGGTTTTCTAAAAGAAATAGGCCTTTTGTGTACATAGAAAAAGTTTTAGCTCTTTGAGTTCAGCTCATGTAAAATTGGAGCAAAAACAAAAGTGTT
>JAVQJL010077523.1:0-21869 GCA_036024295.1 Nannoperca obscura
GTGTGTGTGTGTGTGTGTGTGTGTGTGTGTGTGTGTGTGTGTGTGTGTGTGTGTGTGTGTGTGTGTGTGTGTGTGTGTGTGTGTGTGTGTGTGAAATGTGTTGAACAATCTCAGAGAGCCAGCCCACAAGCTTCTGCCCCAGCTGGGGGCCAGAACAGGTCAGGTCCCCCAGGTTACAGGGCCACGGCATTACCTGTTACATAACACAGGGCTGTAAGCTGCGCAGAGCTCGTGGATGGCTGGGCACGGTTTCCAACCCGAAACAATTGAGTTACAGATGTCTGATGATGATAACATTTTGGTGGCTGGGAGGGACTGCAAGATCCTGGCAATGAAGTGCACTCTCAAGGCTGAAATTGTGAGCCTGAGGATGGATCTAATTAATTTATTACTCCTGTTTTACAGGATTGAGCCTGTACACATGTCGGCCAGATATCAGGAAAATATTCCAGTCCCCATTTGCACTAATGTTTATGCTTTATCTAATTTATTTTGATAATAAGACTAATTTTCCACATTGACGGATTACATTTCTGGCAGATTATGATAATGTTTTTTTTCCCCCCAGTAATGCCAGCTTGACTGTGTAGCAGATGATTGATTAACTGACTGGAGGTCTAATATAAATTCTGCTCTGTCCTGCAGACTGTGCGTCATGGCTTCCCATATCAACCATCCTCGATGGCTTTTGACCCCGTGCAGAAAATCTTGGCCATCGGGACTCAGACTGGAGCTTTGAGGCTGTATCCTTTTTCTTCTCTTCCACGGGAACGTAAAGAGAGTCACACAAGGAACGTAAAGCTTGGATGATTCCAGCGTTTTTTTAACATCCTCCGCTCCCTTATGCACACACACACAAACATAACAACACACACACACACACAAACATAACAACACACACCAGACTCGTTTGTATTTGTTTGTATTCATGGATGAAAATGTGTTTTTACAGCTAACCAAGCAACTTCCATGAGTCACAGGAACAAAACTGCCCCTGGATTCCAGGCTATTAAACACAGCGTGTGATAGTCCGGTCATATCCGGGTTATGCTGCTTACAACGTGACTTCGGGACATATTAGTGCTAGTGGTGTATACACACAGGGTTTCCCTTTGTGCGGATATCCTGCACGGGAGGAATCTTCTTTATGTAGATCTTCATTGTCGTCTTCATCCACTCTCCAGATTAAGAGAGTATTGTGTTTGCAGGGCACCTCCCAGAGAACACACACTGCTTCCATGTTGTCCTAATGTGCAAGGTGGAGCCGATGGGATTACTGTCATTCAGGCAATAGGTCCATTTATCAAAAGACAGGCTGTATCGATCCACCTCATTGCCCACGGAGTTTGGAAATACTGCCACAGCTCAGTAGACATAAGCTCAATGTGGTGTCTACAAGCAATAAATGTCTGCTTTTACAAGGTCTGTCTCTACTACAGTGTTTTAATCACTGTGTTACTGTAGGCCGCTCCTTCTGATACACGTGCCATTACATTTTGGGCACTACGAATCATCGATTTGCCTTGTGTCTTTTATTGGAACCAAAGCAAAACACCAATTAAAAACTTTTTTTTTTAAACAGCAAAAGGGATTGGATAATTTCACAACATTGCATTTTAGTTCAGTATACTCTTGCAGCTGACTGATCATGCTGGAAGTCAGACGTTTGTTTTTGATGAGCTTCCGTTGCAGAATACTGATCAGCAGCCTGCAGCTTCCTCTTCTTTAAGCGTTAACATTTACCTTGGCTTAAAGAAAGGCTGCACAATTGTCAGCTAGTATGATTAAGATAACTTCCTGTCTGATGATTATCAGTCGACTACACAAGAAAACCCCCGGATGGTGAAATGCTGGTGGTGAACCACGTTGGTTTACCGAATGGGGAAGTGTTGATGACATACAAAGTTTGCAATCTCTTCAACTCTCAGGAACAAAGTGGAGAGAGAGCAACATGTTCATGTTATGTGTTTCTGATATATCAAAGTTGAAATGTGTCCAATAGGAAAGACTCAGTAGACAGTAAATAGTGATATAAATGGATAATTCATATTTCATCTGGCACATAGGGCGGCACATAACATAACAGATATTTTCATGTCTGATTAATCTGCTGATTATTTCATAGATCGTTTGATCTGAAATGTAGCAAGATATTTTTTCTTGCATGCAACATGACTTGTGACTAAGCTTCCTGTTCTCACACAGTCCTAGAAGCGCATGTTCTACTAATGCATCAAAGTCATTGTGGGAAACGGGGTGTTGTACTCTTAAACGGCCTCAGTTGACAGAATCTATAGTTTGTACCTGCGACTTGCATGATCACAGTAAAGGTGTGGATGGTGAAGTGTGAGAGGAAGTGCCGACAGAGTGCTCTACTTGCTCACCACAGTGATAAAATCGTGTTTTGAGCTTCATCTTATTAATTTCCTGCTAGCCTAGAAAGTAGCTTGGCTAAACAACGTCATTAACCTACATTGCATCAGATCACTTCAGACCTGTACATTCACACACGCTGACGAGTTAACGCTCACAGGAAAGCAGTGCATAGTATTAACCGTTATACGGCTGCTGAAGTGAGCCTGTTTAATTTAAGCAGCATGACGACACAACGGTGTTGCATATTAACATTTTTGCTCTTTAGACTACCGCTCTCTTCTTATTCATGCATGGCCAGAAGCTATGAAACAGACTTAATGACTCTTCCTCCTCCACTGTGGACCGGTGGAGACACGATATCCATTAATAATTCCGACAAATGTTGTACAGAACTTGCGGGGCCAGGAGCTAATACTGGACAGAAAGGTCACGGGTGAATGTGAGTTCAGTTGCCAACAGCCTTCGACTGGCGCCGGCTTACAGTCTGAAAGTCTGTGTTTGCCTCCATCCTCTCTGCAGAAGGGATGCCCACTGTGGAGCCTGTCCTGAAACGGTCCTCCTGCAACCCCACCTTAGTTTGTTTAAGGCACTGAGGGATTGTTTGATTACAGCTTGGTTGATCCTGTTCAGACATACTATGCTGTGTCACCTCGAAATGGACTCGGATAGTGAGCACAGCTGTCTGTCTTTGGACCTGTTCTTCGTCCTTATCGCAGCACGAGTGGCAGCGCACCTTTTTGTCTTTGTGGCCAATTGTTCTGTGTAGAGATGATTCAATCTTGTGCTGCTTCATTCTTCTTTTGTGCATGATTGGTGCACATGCTGTCTCTGTCTCTAAGTGACTAAAGGCTGGTTAATATAGACAAGCTTGTCCTCGTTCACACACAGTTCAGATTGTGGGGCCCCGACATCTACTGTTAGCTGAGTGGGTGGCCCGGCTGCTTTTTGAATGGACGGATTAATCAGGCTCTATCACCCTCTGATCTGAACTTAACGGTCCAATAGAGAGAGGTGAGAGTTAAGTGTCGTCATACTGGCTGACGCATGTGAATAAATAAGGCAGACGGGGCCCACTAATTTTATTTATAACTCGCTAGTTTGATTCGTTTCATGTTCTTGCCAGTGCCTGTTAAGGTATGCAAACTGAAAATGCCATCTTACATTTACAAAAACAAAGAGTTTGGGAAATGGGAGTAGGCTGGAAGTAATTTTAGAAAGTGATCTGTATGCACTCATTCAATTGTTCAGCATCGCTGTATCAGATAATCTACTGAATCAGATAATCTACTGTATCAGATAATCCCCATCCCACCCCCCCAACGTTTCTGCATGAACTTCCCTGGCAACAGTTTTCTTTGACTGAGCTGACTTTTAGCTTTGGCCGTGCGGGCGTGGAGTGCTACTGTCAGCATGAGAGCGGCGCCGCCGTCATCCAGCTCCAGTTCTTGATCAACGAGGTATGTTTCTCATCACCTGTTCTTCGTTTCCATGTTTGGTCCGCACCACTTCAAGTTTGTCCACTGTGTCCTGCATCTGCCCGTCCACGTTCTTACTAGCAGGTACTGTAGACACTAGTGCTAACTCAGTGTTTATAGGCCATGAATCACTTACACTTGCAGTAGTGTTAACTGTGCTGTTAGCAAACGCATTGATTAAACAGTAATGCTATTTTTGTGACCAACATGCCTCTACAATGCCCTCCAACGTGCGCGCTCATGATGCATCACCAAGCCTTGAGGTGTTTCCTGTTTCTAATAACTGCCCCCTGTTTCTGACCCCCACCACAGGGGGCGCTGGTGAGTGCCTTAGCTGATGACAGCATCCACCTGTGGAACCTGAGGCAAAAAATCCCTGCTATCCTGCATTCTCTCAAGTTCAGCAGGGAGAGGTACGGCAACGTGTTCTTCATTTCTCCTTCTCCGTTTGCAGCGACGCAGCGTCTGTGGAGGCATCGCTGTGAAGTGTGAACAATATTTGGAAGCAGTCCTCACAGCTGGCCACATGCTTCTCAGTGTATAATTAGCAATGTTGTTGCCACTGGATCTTGAAAAAGAATGCAGTGGTACTTGGGTTTTCCTCTTTATTCAATCCAAGAATCCATTCATACCAGTACCTTCTAGCCAGTGAGAATGATGCTAGATGATTGGAAATGTTGTCTGCAGCTGTGAAAGATTTATACTCATCTATCCACCATCATTTGAAGACCATTTTTCAAAATCTAATAAAACATAAAGCCTCACAGGTTGCACAGGCACCTCTTGCACAATCTCTAGTGGTGGAATAGTTATGCGTTTTCAAAGATTTACGTTTTAAAGTTTAAAGCTGCACTAATAGATATTTTTTTAGCCCCTTGTAGCTCATTGTTTGTGTTTTCTGGCCCACAAATTCTGCTCTTATCAACTCTATTCATATAATAATAATAATAATAATAATAATAATAACTTTTATTTATGTAGCACTTATTAAAATCAAGATAACAAGGAGGGAAAAAAGGGAAATTGTCCACATTCATCAGGTGACTGTAAATATGACTTCAAATCAATGCTTGTGTTATTGCACTTACCATAACAACGTTGTATGGTGATAAAATGTCAGACCTTTTGTTTTCAGTTTTTTTAAATTAATGCAGCGTTAATGCAGCTAATTGAATGCAGCTTTATTTGGTTAAGCGTCTTTTTATTTATTTATATTAGATTTATATATATTATAAATATAATATAATATATTAATAGTATTATCAATATACATATAATATGGATGTTAATATTTCAATAAAAACAATTATTAAGTACATTTTAATATAGAAAGACAAGCCAAGAATACATTTGTTTAGTCTAAATGTCCATGTTCATTCAGAATCCCATGAAATGTCACCTGAGACATCACTTATGACGTGTGGACAGATAAACAGTCGAACACACTAAACCGTTAACGTCAGCCCTTGACGTTGTAAATGTGGTGTGTGACTGAAGGATTCTTCCTACCAGCTGAGAAGAAGACTGCAGTGTTGATTCTCCTCCCCACCGCTCTATATATAGTCTGGCTTCATTAGTGTGACACAGAGCAAGGCCTTTGTAATTAAATCTTAGTCACTCGCTACTCCTTCCAGTTGGAGCAGCATGATTAGGGACATGGGTGACTCTTTGATGGGATTGAGTCATGCGATAATGAAAAGCTCGGGTTGTGATGGACCCTAATCTCCTCTTGCAGAATCACATACTGCCACCTGCCCTTCCAGAGCAAATGGCTTTACATCGGCACAGAAAGAGGAAACATCCACATTGTCAACGTGGAGTCCTTCACTCTCTCAGGCTACGTCATCATGTGGAACAAAGCCATCGAACTGTGAGTCTGCATTTTGCAACTGTCTTTTTTTTTCTTCTCACTCCTGTACTTGACACTCAACCAGGAAACTCTGTTATACAAAGGAATGTGTTTGCAGAAACAGTGTGTCCTTTAAGCCGAGAATACAGGAGCTCTGATCTGCGTGAGGGCGGTACGGAGGTGGTGGTTGTGCCATGCCAGAACTTGCTGTTGAGACTTCTGGAGGAGTTCACTGCCTGATTTAACGGAATATCTGTGATAGGAAGTGCCCACTTGATAACCCCAGTGACTTATCCTGTGTCACCCACTCCCCCGTGTAAACACCCACTATGCGGATCACAAGGAATTTTGCATCACATCCTGTGCACCGGGGAATGTTGCACCGCGTTTCCTCCGATATAACTTTCCTGTGTGTGTGTGTGTGTGAGGCCGCTGGTGAAATCTGATAAATTGCTGTTTTAGATCTGGGAGTTGAAAATTGTCAGAACACCAAAGTATGCCATCAGCTCAGATAAATGTCTCCGCAGCAGACAGTGGAGATGGGGAATGATTTTGGCTGTCTGACTGTGGAAATGATTAAAGAAAAGAGCTCTTGGCTGTAGTGTGAAACTCCAAACATAATAGTCAGTCATTTCTTCGTCGAAGAGTAGTCCAGTCTCTGATGGAGACGTCTTTTAAACACACTTTCTGCTCCATAGTTTGTCGCAAACGTGAATTCACATTCTCCGTCTCCTGCAGTGGACAGAAACACCGCGTGGACTTAATGATCATAGTGTGCAAACTCGCACTTAAAATCATCGTTTTTGTAAAATTTTGATTACCTACCTACTTTCAATCTGTTAAAATCTACGTGGGAGAAACCGCTTTAAAACATACATGTTTACATACAGTATATTTTATTGTCCGTCCCTGTCTTTTATTCACCCGACATCTCTGACTGCATTGACTCATCAGCAGCAATGAGATCATTAGCCGCTGGAGCCAGACCACATTCAGAGGCAGCAACACTTTTCTTTAGGCCAGACCTTCACTTTCTCTATGCCCCTTGCTCTGTTGCCAGGGTGATGCTGTCTCCACAAACTATAATCTCTCATAGACCCTCATGTGACCCTGCTCTTCTCCCCCCCCTCCCCTCTACTTGTCTCTCTCATATGTCATGTTTCTATGCATGGGGCACTGATGCACATTTTCATCTTATATTGTTGCTCTTTTTCTTTGTGCAAAACCAGAGATTCTGGCTTCTTTTTCATTTGTTTTCTTCCTCTTTTGCATGTCTTCCATAATTGCCTGCCTATCATTCTCCCCCTCTGAATGCTGCAGTATATTTTAGACGTTTATCAGATACCTTTTAATCTGCAGAACACAAATATTCTTGAATTCACACACATTCTCTGTGTCTTCTTGTTTCTTTTCTGTCTCTAAAACACAGATCCACCAAGACACACCCAGGGCCTGTCGTGCACATCAGTGATAACCCCATGGATGAAGGAAAGGTAACTGACAAGTTGACCACTGCATAGCCTTTTTTTCCTGTGGATAACACAATATGCCTTGTGCAGCTACAATGGAGAATGATAGCAGAACATTTTCAGCTAATGAAAATGTCAATAGTAAACATCAGATTTTGGTGTCAAACTCGAAGAGAAAATGTTTCCAGACTAATCGTTTACAGAAACCTTCCACAGTGTTACACAGAGAAAATCACGGCAGAAGGAGATACTGGTTGTTTTTTGTAGACCAGAATGCACTGCACCTGTTAAGTCTTCTAAGTGAGGGATGTGGCCACTGCCATATGCACAGCCTACTAGTGTTTGCAAAATAAACCCCTCTGTGTTTGAATGCGGTTAATGCTGCTAATTTGTATCTTTTTCCTATTTTATTTACTTGAACTTCTGCATTTAATATCACAAAGTATTTATTAACCAATAATGGTTTAAGAGCGGGGACTGCCTCTATACTAACGACTATCCAATGAAGGTGAAAATGCCATAAAAATTAGAATATTACTAATAGTTTTAGAGTGTTTTTAAGTTCTTTTATATTGTCTATGTATTGGGTAACACTCCATACTTTCCTACTAACCTCCTAAAAAGGAACGTATTATGATGTAAATATTTAAGAATTATATGGAAAACTATATGGAAAAATGGAGAATGTTTAATTGGTACACCACAGGAAAGCATACAATCCAACAAATATGGAAAATAATGTTAATTCATATATTAATTAATCTCCCTTGAATCAGTTGGTGTTTTTCCAGTCAGTTCTTTCAAGGAAATTCCTCTCAAAATCAGTTACTGTGTGTAAACTCTACACAATATTACTACTATCTGCTGGTATACGTACGTAAGTCATTACATGAGTGGGTACTTACTATGTGTTATAAATGGGTCTATTTCTTCTATGATTAGTGCCAAATTACATAGTTCTTTCAAATTATTGATACATTTTGAGTAAAACAAAACGTTTCCAAGTATTGTTTAAGATGATCCATCCTGTCAGCCATGAAACAGTTGTGTTAACTCCGGGCTGAGTTATATGTGCAGAATGTGGTTTCACATTAATCAGCTGACCCGTGCTTTGCTTCTCTTGTTATTGCAGCTTCTGATTGGATTTGAGTGTGGGGTAGTGGTGTTGTGGGATTTGAAGTGCAAAAAAGCTGACTACCGCTACAATTATGATGAGGTAAGGCATTATTTCTTATCATTATTACTTTCACTCACTTCTTGGTAGGTTTTGCATAATCTCTCACTTCCATTAAATGTGATTGAACGGTGGCTTTCAGATGTTTTCTCATGAAACCGCAAACAGCTGCTCATTGGGATCCTGTGAGATTTTGTCTTCCACATTGGGTGGCTTTTTCTTTGTCAGCTGGGTACGACATAGTGAAGCCTTGTCATTCATGTACTATACAGACTGCAATTAGGATGATATCCAGTGGACCATACAAAATTACTATAAAAAGATGAGTCTGGTGATATTCTGTATTTTTCTAATTGTTATCCCATTAATCAGATCCCATTAAAAGACTAAAACCAATACTGAACTGATCTTACAAACGTATTCCTCTGTGCCATAGAGCTCCATTGTTGTCTGAAAACTATTGAAGCCGCACTGTAGCACTGGGTGACGTGTTCCTTTATTTAATTAACACACACATACTGTAGTTTATTTTGAGCCGATCCCCTATACACCGTCCTCCTGCCAAAGATACTTGCTAGAGCACCAAATGTGTATTAATCCGCGTCTGAAAATAGTCCCTCACTTCACACAAATCATTTGACCCTTTTTTAATGATGAAAGTATATATTTGTGTTTAATTTTCAAAGTCTTGTGTATATAGTAGGAACAAATGGGCTTAGTCAGAACGTTTGGAGAGACAGACTTTTTGCTCTTGTCATGGGATTTGTTGACAATAAGTAAAACAACAATAATCCAGTCTTATCCTTTAAAAAAAAAAAGGTTGCTACAAATCTCCCTATTTATTGCTGCACAGCTGTACTGTATGTACTTTTTATTTTTTCCACACTCAAATGATGTGCCGCTGTGTGTCTTTCAGGCGATCCACTCAGTAGCCTGGCACCATGAGGGTAAACAGTTTGTTTGCAGCCACTCTGATGGCACTCTGACCATATGGAATATACGAGCCCCAGCCAAGGCTGCACAGATCATCACACCACATGGTAGGAACTGTTGTCTATGTATATATATACACACACACACACACACACACACACGCACGCACGCACGCACACGGTTGTATCGTTTATATACACACACATACACACACTCAGGCATATTGAATGAAGGCCACCTATGTCTTTAAAAGCACATATTGTAGCTCAAAGCTGTGACTTGTACCAAAATCAGATGGATGGTGGCGCCGTCTCCGTGTGTGTACAGGAACATTTATACACCATACGTACTGTTCTTCTGCAAGTTAAAATTAAATGCAATTTTGCCCTTTGACCTCCACCAGGAAAGCAGCCCAAGGATGGAAAAAAGCCAGAACCATGCAAGCCTATCCTAAAGGTGGAGTACAAAACAACAAGGGCTGGGTAAGTGTGATGGTTGCAATTTCCCACCCATCCTGTGTCTTAACCGACTCTGGTTTGAATCCATATCCTGTACTGAAAGTGGCCTTTCCTGTTATTCTATCACAACAGCATATCTTGTTGACCGTGTCCTTCTGCCGATGGAAATTAGGTGTAAAGCTGCAATGGCCGTGTCTAATTACTTCTACGTTCTCACAGGCTTTGATTTGTTGTGATAATTAGATAAATGGTTTTTGATCATGATCCATCGAGGTCACATGTTAATTATACTGCGATCACTATTAACACAATCATCATTATCTGACGAGAACAGGCTTGCTACGTCAAGGTCACAAAGTAAAGAGACAAAACTTTCCTATAAAAAAAAATTACTATTTCATTGAAGCTGATCTAATTATCCATTACTTTTTTTCTCTCTCAGGTATAAGAGGACAGGGATTAATATAGTTGTCATTATAATTAAAAAGTAAGCTACTCCCATCAAAGATGCTCTTGAAATTGGGGCAAAGTATCTCCAGAGAAAGCATAACAGTAAAAAGAGTCCCTCTTCACTCATTTACCATTGATTGGTAGCTTTTCACAACAAACTGAAAAATTATTGAATAAGCAATTAAATTTTTGTATGTGTTTTCTCCTCGAACTCAGGGACCCATTCATGGTCCTGTCTGGAGGTCTGTCTTACGACACAGTGGGGAGGAGAGCCTGTCTGACTGTGATGCATGGAAAGAGCACTGCCGTCCTGGAGATGGACTACCCCATTGTAGATTTCCTGACTCTGTGTGAAACTCCATATCCAAATGGTGAGCTGCAGCACTGCACCATGGACAGCTTTTGTTCATTTGTCTCACAATCAGAATTATCTCACTGAAATTACATCATTATCCCTGTTAATTCTGTGCTTTTGTTTTTTTTTTCTTCTTTTTTTGGGACAGACTTTCAGGAGCCTTATGCTGTGGTGGTCCTGCTCGAGAAGGATTTAGTTGTAATAGACCTCGGACAGATTGGGTAATTCATCTGCTTTCTAAATATAGTGTGAAGTGTTTTTGGTATGCATCGAAGAATATGGGCATTATGGATCGAGCACACAATATTAATACACATTATACAAGAGATTATTTAAATATATTGATTATTTCAGTCAGAAATGTGCAATTCAAAGCTTTTAGACTTAAAAAAATGAACAGAGGAAAAGGACACAATGTCATGGTAAATCTCTGCAGTTGCAATAATGAATGTATAATGAGTTTATAGAATACGCAAGAGCTTTCACAGTCACTTATGTTTGTTTTTGACCTGCTCCTATTCTTTAAAGGTCCCATGAAAAACAAAATATCTAACTTAATTACCAAAGGGATTTCATTTGCAGGGAAGCATTATGCTTTTAACAGAAATTTGTATTCATTACTTTTACCCCTGGTGTTTTGAACCTCTCTTTATTATAATTAAATGGGGAAAAAGAAACATTTTAATTCTAAATCCCAGCATTTTCTCTTTCTTATTCCTGTTGCTTCTTGCATTGTCGGTGAAGGAATATAAACATTTCACAATTTCATTTGCCTACGCATTCCTCCCATCTCACTGTAAATGATTTGAAACGCACGGTCTGCTCGCTATCAGCTGACTATCACTAGCAGCACTAACACAGGCTGAAGGGTACTGTGGATTTGGTTGTCAGAGTTCAGTGGCTGCAGTCCAAGCGCCTGTTGTTGTGGTCAGTCAGGCTATTCAACAGCATTGATTGGCAGCAAGCAAGTTTGTCACTTGCATCCCAAGTTGACAGACAAGTGCAGATACTATGAAGATGGTAGTTAGTTTTCTAATCTAACCTGTGGTACATTGTCTTGACAGGTATCCAATATTTGAGACTCCATATCCTCTGACTATCCACGAGTCACCAGTGACCTGCTGCGAGTACTTTGCTGACTGCCCTGCTGAACTTATCCCTGCACTTTACTCTGTCGGCAGCAGGCAAAAGAGACAAGGTTACAGCAAGAAGGTAAATTACTCTTCTGTGTAATCTATGTTTCAAATGCATTGGTATTGATTTTTGGAGACATATACGTGCTGTTGAACTGGTAACACACCTGAAAGAAGCCTGCAAAACAAACAAACAAACAATTTACATAAAATACTTAAAAAATGTTTTTCTTTTCCCAGGAATGGCCCATCAGTGGAGGAAACTGGGGCCAAGGAACTCAGAGTTACCCAGAGATCATAATCACTGGGTTAGTGATTCATTTTTAATGAATGAATGAATTTCATAGTTTGATTCACTGCAAACATGGCATTATGTGAAATGATCTCATTTTTTCTTTCCTTTTATTTTAGACATGCCGATGGGACGATCAAATTTTGGGATGCTTCTGCATGTGAGTAGTTTTATTTGTTTTATTCAATTTATTCGTAGGGAGCTATGGCTAATCCAGGTGTTGTGCCCTATTCTAGTTATATTTATCATATCATATCATTGGTTACACATAGAAACATACATATCTACAGTCGACCCAGTACTAATATATATATCCATGTCATCATCAAGACAAATAAATGTGCTTGTAACACACTTGACACAGTAGACTCCTCTTCAGCTGAGGTTATAATATGCAAATGAAAGAATGCATGCCATACATACAAACATGTATTATTAAATTGTGTAATTTTTTGAATACAAGAGACAACTATGAATATATTAAAGTGATAATATTAAGGCTTTTTATCTAGACTTGATGCAATCATGTTGTGTTATTAATATTTTGGCAACAATTAAGGAGAGAAAGTTTCTATTCTGCCAAAGTTTAGTAAATTCTATTTGATATCTTTAAGTTATAAGTTTGAATGCTTTCTTCAAGTTAGCTTGTGAGATTTCAGAGAGGCACATTCACAGAGTTTTGCTGACAATTAAGTTAAGACACAGTTGATCAAGCTTTGAACCAGCTCGCTGTGCTGTTTAAGCATGTGTACACACCACAGTGTCATCTGCATAAGTAAATATGTTCACTCTATGACACTGTTTTGAGAAACTTGCATAATTCACCAGAACTAATCCAGGCGGCACTGTCATTGTACCAATACACTACATCATATGTTATTCTGATCTGGTCACCGTGAGTGCGTTAACTGACGGCGGCGTATCACCGCTTCTTTCTAACTTCTTTTTTCACTCTTCTCTAAGTAATGCTTCAAGTGCTGTACAAGCTGAAGACTGCCAAGGTGTTTGAGAGGGCTCGCGGTAAGGAGGACAAGCCAAGTTCAGAAATAGTAGAGGAGGACCCGTTTGCCATCCAGACCTTGTCCTGGTGCCCTGAGAGCAGGATGCTCTGTGTGGCCGGGGTGTCGGCCCACGTCATCATCTATAGGTTCAGCAAACAGGAAATCACCACTGAAGATGTGCAGGTGGGTAATCAATCATTGACTGTGGCAGTGTGTCCTCAGAAACATGCAGAATCATAGTTTTGGACAAATATTAAAAATTATTTAAAGCTTAGTTTTAGGCAGCAGACAGATCACTGTCTTTTTTATTTTTTGGGACAGTTAGACTGCGTCAGAAAAAGACGTTTCTGTCATAATTATATCCAAGGCAAGAAGAGATGAATATAAAGAGATTTTTAAAACGTGACGTGGTCCAAGAACGAGCATCTTTGTGACATATCATCTCTTGTGTTTAGCTTTTGGAGGTGCGGATGCAGTGTGAGTTTGGCAATGGGGACTCTCCTGACCTAGGAGGGGAGCAGACCCCGACCCTGCCCACCCCAGGAGCTTCCTCCAGCCCTCAGGAGAGCGAGCCTCCCACTCAGCCCTCCACAGGCAGCAACTCCACTGACGGACCCCGGGACAATATACCCTGCCTGCAGTATGAACAATTAAATCTTTCTTGATCTTTTTTGCTAAAAGGTTGAATTGTGAGGTCACTAAGCAGACCAAAAACTGATGCCAAAAAGGTAGTTTAAGTGAGTGATGTAGTAGTCCATTTATTCCTGCAAGTCAACTGCTCAATCTTTCACAACATTAGTACACCGGGGGAAAATAATCCTCTTTTATAAAAGTATTAAAAACGATGAGAATGTTTTGGCAGTAAAAAGGTGAAAGGGGAATAACAATAATAAAAACATATGATATTGTCAGTGTGGCTTACTCAAAGGGTGATAATTCATTCCAGTGTAAGGTGCAGCCTGCTGTGTGTTTGTTGCAGGGTGCGGAGCTCCCCGCTGAAGCAGTCTCCAGGCTACCAAGTGGAGCTGGTGATCCAGTTGGTGTGGGTAAGCAGGGAGCCACCTCAGCCAATCACCAGCCTGGCTATCAACTCTTCCTACGGCCTGTAAGTCTGTACGACGAGCACACTCGATATTTTGACATGAGATCACATCACTTCATGCCCACACTTGTCCTGATGGTGGTGGTTATTCCTGTCCAGCATATTTGTGCATCAAGAAATGTTAAATATTTCCTGTCGCACTAAAGGCAGTAACCATTTACATAGTGGAACTGTAAATAAAGCTGACCCGTATCATAGCTAGGAGCAAAAATAGCATCTGAATCCTAATTCCACTGTGTCTCGCCCCTCCCGTGTTTCAGTGTGGTGTTTGGAAACAGTAATGGTCTGGGCGTGGTGGACTACCTCCAGAAAACTCTGCTCCTCAACATGGGCACATCGGAGCTGTACAGCCCATCTGACCCGTACCCGAGGCAGCCTCGCTCCCCACGCAAACCACGCCAGCCGTCCGGAGGTGAGCTGCCCGTTTTTCTGTCGATCACTCTCCATAGCTAAGAACCTGCGCTGACTGCCCTGACTAACATTGTGAACCCTGAAATAAATGCTTTCTGAATTTGTTTCTTACCTCATATTCATTTTCTTTGTGTTGCCAAAGCAATCTTAACAATTGGCTGAAGGGCTCTGGCTGTTAGAGGCGGGTTAGGGAGGCAGGGCTGACACTTGGCAGCAGCCTTGACTTCGCACCGTGAGCACCGCCCCCTGCAGTAGCTCCTGTCCCTCAACAGGGGGCATCACTGACTGATTTCCCATCTGTTCAGTTGGACGGACAGTAAAAAAAGATGGAGTGGAGCATTGTGTGGAGCATTAATGTCCATGATCTATGCAGTCAGAGTGAATGCTGTTTCAGTGCTGCAATAGCATTTCCTTTTTATGATAAAACAATACATCTATGACACTTATTTGCTTCTTTTGTTTCTGTCGTGTCTTACTGTGTCTCCGCCTTATCATCCTGTCATTCACTGTCTGCATTCATTGTTTTCAGTCTCAGTGGCCTGGTGATGGATTCAAGACTCTTTTATTTGGGTTCTCTGCCATGGAAATTTTTAATGTATGCGCACTGCAACAATGCAATCTGATAGATGTGTTTCTACTGTTTAATTTCAACGAGAAATCCATCAGCAAGCCTCCGAGACTCTTAGCTTTCTTTTCTTTTGCAATTATGATGTCCAGTCATTTTTTTCTGTCTCACTGTTTTTACGGTTGGTCTCTCTCTGTGATCTGGTAAAGACATTCCACCTGTGACGTCTTGCATGTCCAGACTTTCTAACTTGTATACTGAGTCTGTGAAAAAACTACGCACATCTCACCTCAGTAAGTCACGTTGTGTCCCCCTTAGAAAATAAGTTCTCTCCTCTAAGCCTTTCCCTTTCTCTCATAAAGATACACTTCCTTATTTTGATGTAGTACCCCCAAATCCCCAAAGCTCACTGTTGACTTTTTGTGTGAGCTGGGAGGGAATTTTGAGACTCGAGGGCACTTTAACAAAATCCACTAGTGTGTCTTTAGACCCTGCCCCATATTTCACTAGACAAACAATACTGGCACCTTAAGTCAACAGATTTGTATTAGATTTGTGAAGTGAACTTAAGTTTGGCTTATTTATTACATTGTTTGGGTAGCTGTCCCTGTCTTTGTTCAAATAGGTGACCCTTTATCATTTCCACCGTACCGTACCGTAGGGCTTGGCGTAGCTTTAGTAAGGCTTGCTGAGAGCAGTCCAAGGACTTGTGCCATGTTTAATTACATCCTTTGTGGCTCCCACAGCACTCTGTGAGTCCAACGAAGGGTCCAACACCTCAGAGGACCGCTGCAAATCACCTACTTCAGGTAAGCCTCCCTGAATTCTTAGTGTTTCATGCAAAAAAACACATCATTTTTATGATTTTGAAATACATAATTTTTATATGCTGCCATTTGTCATGTAGGATCTGCCTCCCCTTGCAATTCTGATGATGAACGTAAACAGAAGTTCATAGAGAAGGGTACTCTATTGTTAAGAGCTGCATGTCCCCTTAAATTTAAGCATTTCAAAACGGCTGCAGTTATCTGACGTGTCTTTTTGAACCTTATTTCCAGTGAAGTTCAAAAGCAGACGCTTTTCCAAGACGGTTGCCAATGACTTTGGTACTGTATCATCCAGACGTATTCTCTCTGATTGCTCACTCTTTTCCTCTAAATGACAGCGTTCTAACCACACTGTGCCTTAATCCTGCGTCAATCTGTGCATCTTGTGCCAATAAAAGAAAGAAGTGCATTCAAGAAATGGATTTTTACTAATCATATGGTTTGGGGGTTACATAGTTGATTTATGGAATTAATCAGGATTCTTCATCAAATGCATGACAGGAGCTCTTTTAAATTTCAGGCCTCAGATTTTCTATGCAGATTCTTTGCCAAAAGGCTGTAGGCTGTAGCTACTCAACTCTGGGTTCAAAATATTATGCCAAATTGGCAAATGTTACTTTTTCACAAATTCAAAAGCATAGAAAATCTGCTTCATGGCTTATTCTTTATAGTACTAATGTCTAACCGTGTCACTTGAATGTCTAAGTGAATTATTTCTCTCTCAATTGTAGACTCTCGCTGTGTGTGTTTCTGATTCCAGGACTTCAGTTCAGTGTTAACTGTTTGGCTACCCACTGATTTCTTCGTCCTACTCTCTTTGCATAACTATGTTTAACGAATTGCAATCACTTTATTTCTGCTTCGTTTGACATTACAGGCCCTTTTCTTGTCTTTGATGCCTCTCTGCCTCATTTGTATTCTCAGGGTGTCCATAAGGGTGGTTATAGACTGACACAGGCAACTTTTGGGCTTTCATACTTTAGATTGGCTACACACCTGATAGCAAAAAATTTAAATCAATTCAAATATCTTTAGACTCCTAATATTCCTCTTAAAGTGTGTCTTGTTGCACACAGTAAGAGTTGCCACATGTAAGGCATCATGTACTGTATGTATGTCCTCAACAGTTGTCCTTCAGTATGTATCCCCACTCTTAAGAATGACTCAAAATCATGATATTTTGACTGCACTCTGATTTGCACAGTAAAAACCATGTCTCAGATTACTGAAATGATAATTATCTTAGATTTTTCCCCAAAATCTATCATTTTTAGTCACCATTCTTTCCTCATAAAATAGGAGTATTTGTTTCTGTTCCAGCCAAGATGTCACGGAAAATTAGCTCGTCTAGCGAGCAAAAGCCAGACCTGGGTAAGCCAAGTAAATACTAGCTTCTAAGAACCTTTTACATTTTTCCACAGGTGTTCCTTTTGTAATTTTGTGTGTTCACAGCTGTAAAATACGTTTGTGAGAGTACTGCTTATAGAAGCGTGTTGGCGTAAATGTGAGACTTCTGTTGTCGTGGGATGTTTATACTGTAATTTGAGACGAGCACTCTGTCTCTGTTTGCACTGGGAGCAGAGCAGAGGTTCCAACGGTGGCGCGCTCTCACAAATAAGAAGCGCTTTAGTTGTGTGACGGAAGGCAAGGCGGCAGCCAGGATGAGCCAGAAGGGGGCCGTCTGTAGAACTAAGTCAGCCCCCAACTCCTGTGAGTGGACCAGCCATGGTCTGACTTGGGCTGAAGTGGGATAACTGGTACTAACCCCCACCACTGCTGGGGCTTTTATTCTGAATGGGATGACGTTGGCCACTAATCAGCTCACAATGATTCTTTTGTTCTTTTTGAGAAAGCTCGACTGACTTGACTTCACTCACTGTTAAATGCCCTGATTTTCTTGTTTACAGTCTTTCCTTGTGAAGAACACACATGCCGGGCGGTGTGTCTAGCCTTCCCCTCTGTCTCACAGAACTTTTTGTGTTTCTGTTGCGATGCCTCATTAGCTTTTTCAAAGAGGGCAAAAGCTTGTGCCTCAGCTGCCGTCAGCACAGTAATGAGGCATGAATAATGCTTGCTCCTTTTAAATACCAGTTCTTCCTTGGGAGACCCTGTAGTACTACAAGCATATCTTGCGCTTAATTTTTTTCACATTGAGAATGTTGTTGTTGTTGTCAAATTGAATTGCATTCTTCTTTTTGAAAAAAATGCATCCTTGGATATAAACTGTGCAAGAGCATCTCAATGTCAAAAAGTTTTTGGGTGTACACTAATGGAAGAGTTTCTTGTTTTGTTTCTACAGCAGAACATTGCTCTAACATGTTAACAGAATTTTGACCTGGTGGATTTTATGCCAATAACATCTCTAATCCTGCTGTTTGCATATAAAAGTCCTCTATAAACCTCTTACCCCTTTCATTTCACACGAATCGTCTTCCTCATTCTCTCATGTCTGTGCTCACCCCTGCTGTCCAGATGCCAAGGATAACTCATTCACCCGCTCACGTAGCTCAAGTGTAACCAGCATAGACAGAGAATCTCGAGAGGCCATCTCCTCCTTTCACTTCTGTGAGAGTTCCCCCAGGAAGATGGACAGCCTGGTCAGCCCCTGTCTGCTGGTGGGAACCACCCAGGGCTGTGTGATGATGGTGGCCCTCAACCTGCCGCCTGCTGGGGACCAGAGGTTGCAGCAGCCCGTCGGCATCTCCTCCTGCGGTAAGAAGCTGAACTGAACCTGGTGTGGTTCACCAGGCGGGGGGAGCCACACGTGACTGGGGACACGGAAAAGTACATTAACTTATCAATGACCTCTATTGACAAGCAGTCGGGGCTGAAACAACAGTACTAGGACGTATCACTCACACCAGTCTACAGCAGAGTCACCACTCCAAGCTTCTTAAAATCACACTTTCCTAACAGACTTCAGAATGCTAGCTATGTTTAGCCGGGGTTCAACATGTATGATGAGGATATAAGTACAGTAAAATGTAGGTTATAGTGATTTTGCCTTGTCCGTTACATAAACTTCTGAATGACTATTTGTGGCCTTCATAGTAATATCTTGGTTGCACAGTAAGTAGTTAAAGTTTAGGAAGGAAGTGGTGGAGGGAAGGGAGAGAGGGCAACTGTGGTCACTTGAAATCTCCGTGTTAAGCAGAATTTAAAAGGGCAGTACAATATTAGTGTCACATGGCGTCCACATGGGTCCATTGTGACTAATTCGGTGTAGATGTAGATAGTGGAAATTTCAATTAACTCTTCATTTAGTCTGCCTTTTTATAATACTAAAGATGTGTTTGTTCAAACTATTCTTACAGCATAGCAGCATTGTGTATCTATATTTATAATATAAATATAACAACAGACTTTTGTTAAAAACAGGGTTTAAAAAGACCAAACCAGTATTTTTGTATTCCAAAAAGTAAAAGACCACACCAGGTAAAGTAGCATTTTATTGCACCAGACCTTTTCTTAAGTTTAATATTAGACAAAAACTCATCAAATGCATTAGAGAGAGCATAGGAAAGAAAGAAACGTTGCCAGTTGGTTGGCTATTTATTTCCCTTCACAGTTAATGTGCAGATGTTTTGAATCAAGATATCCAACGTACCACACTCTGCTGTTGTCTCGGTTGCCCTTAAATTGAGGAATGCAGCACTGAGTGAAATGAGCTTGTGATTTTTGTTAATTCGAAAGCCGTCTCTAATCCAAATGAAAACAACACCTCTGTAATACTCATTATTCAGGCACCACGGTGAGACTCAAAGGAGGCATTTTGACTATGGCCCTGTTGGACGCCACTGGAGCTCTGCTGCCCCCTTCCTACGAGCCATGGTATGACCCAAACGCCTCCGATGAGGAGAAGGAAAAGAGCCGGAAGCGCAGGCCGGCCTCCCCTCCCTCATCACAAGAGGGTCCAGATTCCCAGTTTGCCGTGCTGTGTTCTGAGAAGCAGGCCAAGGTGGTGGCCATGCCCTCCCAAACCTGCATCTACAAACACAATATCACAGAGGCCTCCTTCGTGCTGAGGGCGGATGTTGTGCAGATGAGCGGAGCAAACTGCATCGCCTGTTTTTGCGCTAACGGACACATCATGACTCTGAGGTATAAACGTTAATAGCTTCTGCTGGTGTCTGGCTTCTACTTTCAGAATATCTGAAGAAATCTAAATAACTACACGTGTATTGCACAATCCTTAAAGTTACAATGTGGTTTGTATCATCACAGTTTGCCCAGCCTAAGGCCTCTGCTGGATGTGAACTACCTGCCGCTGACAGACATGCGGATAGCCAGAACGTTCTGCTTCTCTAACCTGGGTCAGGCCCTGTACCTCACCTCCGCCACTGAAATCCAGAGGATCACCTACAGCCAGGAGACCTGCGATAACCTGCAGGTCAGATTCTCTATATTAGTGAATGACTTATACTGTGAAAACATTATCCATGTAGCCGGGGGTAACACAAACAAGTATGTGTGGGTGTAGAGAACCTTTTTTTCCCCAGATTGTCGTAGTCTTAATGTTTAATATTGCACATGCAGTAACAACACACAGTTAATTGTTTTGGACCAGCTGTAGACTGTAGTGCCATTTTAACATTATGCATCATGCTTGTAATGGATCTTTGGGCTTCCTGACAAAACACCAGTCCTCCCTACACCAAGCACCCTCTGTGGGCCAGCCTTTGTCTGTTCAGATGTAACATCCAATGAGCTACAGAGGAAATACAGACACATAAGAACACTGCTTATTGAGGTCACAAATGTTACAATAGTAGTTTATACAAATTGTATGTTCTCCAGGAGATGCTCAGTGAATTATTTACCCCTGTGGAGACGCCAGAGGCTCCTAACAGAGGTTTCTTCAAGGGCCTTTTTGGGGGAGGAGCTCAGTCTCTGGACAGGGAGGACCTTTGTGAGTACAGAATGGCCTACTATGAAATCATGATTTATTTATATTTATATATATATATATATATATATATATATAAATAATATACACACACACACACACACACACACACACACAGACATAAATTTTTTCACACATTAAATGTGTGAGTTCTCTTCTCTTCTGGAAGTTGGTGAAACAGCTGCTGGTAAGGCCTCCCGTAGCCTGGCCCAGCACATTCCTGGCCAAGGGAACATGGAGGGCATGAAGGGTGCAGCGTCTGGGGTTGTGGGAGACCTGGCCCGCGCCCGGATAGCTCTGGACGAGAGAGGGCAGAAGCTGGGCGAGCTGGAGGAGAGAACGGCCGCGATGATGGCCAGCGCAGACTCCTTTTCCAAACATGCTCACGATGTACGCAATTTCTTTGAGCACCTAAAACATTGTGTATCAGATGGATTCCTTATTTCTAACTCTTACTTCCCCCCCTCCCCCTCCTCTCTTCAGATGATGCTGAAGTACAAAGATAAGAAATGGTACCAGCTCTGATGGCAGCGTGTGGAGCATCGGACTCTGTAATCACGCACACCAGTGTCTCCTAGGGGCTGCATGCCCCTCTTCTTCTCTTCTCGATTTCTCTCCACGGGGGGGTCCTGCTCAACAGACTCATGCTTTTATTCTCAGCACAATATCATACACTCTGCATTACCTCAGTCACCGGAGGACTGCCACGGAGTAGACACTGGCTGACCCAATGTAATGAGAATGGAAAGAAATGGAAGAAGAGAAGCCCTTAGGAATCTCTCTTTCCATTTCACCTGAGAGCGATGATGTTTATTTAACATTATCAGTCCGCTGAACAGGAGAGAGGCGACCTTTCATATCCATCAGTCATGCACTCATATATATCTCATATTAATATCTACGCACACCCTGCTGTTTTGTTCTGAAAGATGAAAGACAATTCTGCAAAACATGTACTTGTGGTGGCCTGATTGCAATTGTTCTCTTTTCCTTTCTCTGCCCTTTATGGTGTCTGCCAAACACAGTGGACTTAAATGAGGAGAAAAGTCTGATAACCCTTGTCCTTCAAATCTAATCAAGTGAATGAAGATGT
>JAVQJL010077527.1:0-43557 GCA_036024295.1 Nannoperca obscura
CCGCCCCCCGCTACCTCCCCCTGGCACTGGTAAACCGATTATTCACACAGCAACCTGACGTTCCATAAGCGCTTCTCCCCAGGTACCATGGCCTGGTACCAGAATTTTATAAGAGTTAAGGGAGTCTACTAATCAACACGCGCACACACAAGCGAACTCACATAAAAAGGGACTCACAGGCAGGTTTGATTGATTGGTGGCGTGACAGCAATGGGATCGCTACCGACCTGTAACAGCCACTGACATAACCATCAAAGGTGGACCCGGACCTAATGTTGTATATCGAGGGGAGAGAGGGGAAGCTTTGGGAGAGAGAGAGGGCGGTTGAAAAGTAAAGGAGAGTGAAACCTGATACAATAGACATCATACAACATACATATTTTAGATGGTGTGTAACTCAAATCTCAGCTGAGATATGAATAGAGAAATTATGGCAGATTCAGGGTGAGTTTGCATAACACATTTATTGAGTTGATGTATGACGACCAGACAGGCAGCTTCCCCATCAGCTACTTAACATTTAACTATTATGAAAACAAACAAACAAAATTATGACATGTCAAAAGTATTGTACATTTCATTTCTTGGAATTACTGATCGTTCATGGTACAAAGAGCTAAATTATCTTACAAATAAAAAATGACTGTACACCTGGCGACACATGTAGTTGAGCACCTGCTCACGTTAAGCTCCTGCTGCATGTGAAAGTTTGTTAGCAATGCTGTGCTGTGTTAGCTTAAAATCCAGACGTTCTCTCGCTCCAGTTATCCAGGAAAAAGTCGTATTGAGCTTGTTTGGAGGCTGAACCGTTGCTTGCTTGTAGCAAGTCATGCTAGCTGCTTTTGTTCTACTACCAGTAGCCTAACATAGAGACTGCAAAGGCAGCACACGGACAAACCTACGGAGAAGGGATTTAACAGTGCTTGCTTAATAAGACAGTATTTTAGTTAAGATTAGGTATTGTAGTAGGCTAAGTGTTAAAAGAAAAAAAATGTTAACACTGAATTTCTTACTGTAATCCTCAGTTTGATATAACATTAAATAGACATAAAAAGTGTCTAATTTACTGCTATTTTGACATGAACATCCCATGACCAATTTGCTATCATACAACTGTAACTTTAAAGGGGACGGCAACACTTAAGGTCACTGTACATGTAAACAACCGTCATATGTTATGTTTTTCTACAGTAGGCTACATTTACTGACCTTCTTCAAAAAAGTATTTTGTCATAAGGGACACATCCTGACAACTTGGTTTTTATCCCTCCCCTGGATAAAAGCTAACGTCAAGCCAATTCTTAACCAGCTTCAGGTAATTGGTATATTTTTTCCGGGCATTTCAAATCATTTCCAGAAGCTTAAGCTGGACAGGTTGAGATGAAAACACACAAAAGGATAAACTCAGAAGGAGAGCGTTACTTAGTATTTATGAAGCACATAAAAGATGAAAGCTAACTGAAAATGCTTTCTCTATATTTGTAAAAAGTTTTCCAGCCGTGACCGAGCGTGATATGGAGCTGTGACTCATACATCCACAGCTTACTCAGCAGTAATACCCAATTTTAAACTGATATTAATGTCATTATAAAAGCCGTAATGAAAAGCGTACTTGAACAAAGTCATAGAGTAGCATCTGTCTGAAGGTTGTTCTTTCGGTCGCCATCTTTTTTTTTTTCTTCCCACAACCACAAGATGTTTGCTTCTAATGAGGGTGATTTTTACAGACGCGGCGCCGCACGTTCTGATGCACACTCACAGAAAGTCATTAAGCGCGGTAACGATTATTAATGAGGCCAGTATAAAATTCATGCGCTGAAATATGGGCCTGTTGTTTTCTTCCTGCGTGTTCATGACTGAGAGAGGCTCTGCTGGATTTTGGCATCAAAGGAGACATTACTGACGGTGTATAATGCCGCTCCTGACTCACTGAGCACGATGAGCACCGTTTGGGGATTGAAGCAGTTTAATTAAGGTTTAATTTTTATGTGCATTATTATGCCTGGAAAGTTCTCATGTTGCTTTAACATGCCAATCATATTCTTATTTACTGTAGCGTGTATCTGTGGACATAATGTGATGTGTCTGTGGTTCTCGAGCCCATCCATCCCTCTTTTCCTTCCTTCTCTCCTTGGCTACTTACTCCTCATTTGCTTTTCTAATCACTGTTTGATCCCTATTATTAATCATATGGCTTCACAATGGAATATTTATGTATTTAACCGTCAAGGCTGTGAGGGTGAAATTCACGTTCCTTCTAGAAGTAAGCTAACAAATTGCTTATTGACTCTTTTATCTTTGCTCAGTTTTGTTTAGGAAAAGAGTAATGTACAAAAGATTCAGGTAGGCAGGCTTTTTATTTTAGCCAGGGCTGCTGAGAAAGAAACATCAGTGGACTGTGTGTTTTTGCAGTTAAAACAAGACCAACAGACAATCTGAAACGATGTTACTGATCACAGCATTTCATTTTCGTTAGCTGGAATTTCTTTTATCTATATCATATCAATAAATAAAGCTTGTCAACTTAATAGCTGTGAATTGTGACCTCGACCTTGTGCGTAGCATGTAAAGGTACACAAGTTGTGTCAGATACATATTTAACTACAAATGTAATATCTTGTGCTGATCGTCTAATTTCCGTCTTAAAGTCGCAGGGAGCTTCTCAGCCAACAAAAGGTCGTTACACATCTTACAAATATTGAAAAGTGAACCTAAGTGGAATCAATAAAAGGATTTTTAAGGATTCTGATTCAAGAGGCAAGGTTTGAATCAAATCGATACTGGATTAAGATTCGATTAAATACTATCGAACATGAACCCATCAACATCCAAGTTTTAGCAGTTTGGTTGTGTGCGCGGTGGCAGAAGTTGTATTTAGAGGTCAGGCAATCTGTGAGCAGTAGGGACACATATTGGTTGTTGTGTGTGTGTTTGTGGGAGTGTCTGTGAGTACAGTAATCTCTCATTGATATTCCTGAGTAGATCTTGACATTTGGAAGTCATTCGAATTTGACAAGAGAGGCAGAGGTCTATTGCAGATTCTTCTCGCCTCTTCTCTCACCTTCACTTTCCACCCTCCTTCCTCTCTCCTAAGTTTTTCTCCTCTCTATATATGCCATCCTTTCATGAACGAGTGGCAGTATCAGTAATGATGTTTTCATACATAACCCTCTCGTGTCATATCCTCCTCAGAGGTGGATAAGGTGATTAAAGTGAATGTAAACTTAATAGTCTCAGCTCCAGCTCTCATGCCTGGGTGGGCACAAGTCGTGAGTGCACTGGGCACTGTAATGGAAAATAATGTGCGTGTGTGAATATGTGTATGGGTTGTTTGTCACTACGGGAGATTATTCATATTAGTCCTTCGGTTCAGCGAGGGCAGCAGGGTGAACTCAGATTAAGGTCGTACAGTTAAAGAAGCCAAACCCAGACATCAGATGTTAAATGCAAGAGATGAGTCAGTCTGGAAGAACATAAGAGAAAAATAACAGCTTAAAGAAGAAGAAAGATTTTTTGTTACCCTTCATGCATTGTGGTATGAAGTGACATATACAGTACAGACAGGCCATCTGGGGTACTTCCAGGGTAAATTATTTCTAATGCAACAACCCACCCTTTATTATCCTTCCAAAGTTATGATTTTTTTTTACATTTCAGTCCGTTGATAGTGGAGAGTGCCGACAGACTAATAGCACTACGATTACATGTTAATATGGTGTTACATGCACATATGTTCACTCAAAATCAGGTTTTGTTATTAATTATTTTTAAACTTTCCTTTTATTATACATGTCCTCTTAATTTTAGCATCTAGCTCTGCCTTTCTGTATTCATCTATTCTTTGTTGTAGCTATTTGCATCAACAAGTTGTTTGTCAGTTCAACCTGCTTGAAGTATTTCTTTGTAAGACCAGACACCAGTAATTACCAGGCTGCTGCTTTTGTTGTGTTTTCTGTTAACAGGAAAAAGTTACAAATGATATTCTGTCCTTGTTGCGTTTTTAAACTGTGCTACATTTGAGTTGACAAGGAAACAGCAGGTGTTCTCAGGCCTGAAAAAGTACGCTTGCAACGACCACCCACAGAGGAAACTGCATCATTTACATACACATTATCATACATACATACACCCTCTGTGCAGTATTGTTCACACATTTTTATGAAAGCAAATTGTTTCTGTTTTCTACCTTTTTTTGATTTTAGGTTTCTTGAATGAAAACAATTCTTATTAAAGAACATCGAAAATCACTTATTATCTTCCGCAAATAACAAGGAATTGTAGTACAGAAAGGCCAAAAATGCTGTATGTTTGTGTTAGTGTGCATCAGTTGTTCAGTCAAGTTTATTTTTCACTGTGTTCTACTCTGAGGTAAAAACTGAAACTAAAAGGGATAAATTTATACATTAATATTGTTAAGTATTATCATGGCGTCCCGTAGTTCAGCATTAATTCCCCAGACACTGCACAGTGGCTGCCCACTGCTCCTAACACTTGGGTCAAATGCAGAGAATGAATTTGGCTGTGGGAATAAATAAAGGATAACTTAACAAAACGTCAAATGTTTTACAGTACATTATTACAGTACATTAAGAAAGATTGGCTTAGTCAATTGTCCCCCTTTGAATGTGTGATTAATTTGTAAAATAAACCTAAAGATTAATGTTTTGTGTGTGTGTGTTTGTGGGTATGAGAAAGAGGATGACAAAAGTAATCTCTAGGCACTCTCCGTTGTCCCTCTCTGTGATAGTGATTGTGTTATAAAAACTAAAAACAAGAGTCTAGTCGTCTGGCCTCAGATCCTTCTTCTCTGAACCTCCCCCATTTATATCAAAGAGAAAAAAAAAACTCTAACATGTAGTTGAATGTGAGAAGGGCAAGCAGGCAGACAACAACACACACTGCCACACAAACACACATAGACTATGGGCAAGAGCAATTTAATAAGCTCAGATACAACCCTGGAGGTCAAATCTTTGACGAAAAGGAAATAACTTTAGCCACCAATATCATTTGGTCTTGTAGCTCCTGTTTTTTTTATTATTTAACAGGCTTTCTATGCTTTGAAACCAAATCAAAGTTTTATGGACTAACGCAGCATCCATTAAGTGAGTAGTAGAGGTTCCTGCCGTCAGTCATTTGAGACAAAGCAGACACACACACACACACATACACACACACACACACACACACACACACACACACACACACACACACACACAGTGGAGGTGACACTGATGCCTGTTGATCTATTGATTCAGAACTATAATACCACAGCTGCTCTCTGTCAGCACCTCCAAGCAGCTAGAAAAGAACCTCTGTCACCACTTGCCTGCCTCTTAGTCTGGCTTCATGTCAGCGTAATGCTTTTGGGAAATATTTTTAGCATCTCTATAATTTTGTCCTTGAATGAAACGCAGTATTACCAAGGTTGAGAGAAGGGCTTGGGGTTGGTTATTGCATGAAATTATACAGGTGTTCCTGTCAATCTAGCCATTCTTTTTTTTTAAATACACAAAATGTAAAAAAGTGGCAGAGCTTCGTAGTCTGATGTCATCATGTGCAACACACCAATTGTTTCCTGTCAACAAACTGATGATGTAATTTTGTCTAGTCTGCTAACTTGCAGCTCAATGGCTCAATGAAGGAGGATTCACTTCCCATACACACATCTGAAAGCTGATGATAACATGTCATGATGTTGAAATACTTCAGCATGTCAACCTCTGCCAATATGCTTCCTGCTGAGTGATTAGCCGTGGTAGAGGGGTCTTTGGGAATATTACATTATATTGGTAATAGTGCCAGTTGTTTTCTCTTAGCTGTTATTCCTTCTCCTAACTTGTTTCCATCAAAGTAACAAATGTGGCCTCCCTTCGGACTGCAGAAGAGTAGATTCAGGGTTAACTGGCAAAATAAAGGTGATTTGAACTTTATTTTGTGGTCTAAGCCACTTTCCAAACAAAATGAAAAACTCAGCTGTTCTCCTGTGCATTTGTACAACTGGTTTCTCCTTTGTTGCATTGGCAACTTACATATTTTACTGCGCTGTAACTGTAATTGATGTCATTTTCATTTCATCTATGTCATTTTAAAATGTTAAAGTGGGTCAAAATCTACTTAAGCAGCTGCTAATATACTAGTTTGTTTGCCCAAACATAGACCATGTGTGGTAAGTAGTGATGTGAATTTAAGTGTCTCTGGGTTTTTGGTTGGACTTTGTAATAAAGACAAAATAGGAGTCAGTGCCAGATGTGTCTTGCTCCTAACCTTGTCCTACTACTTTGCTCCTTGGAAGAATGTTTTTAAGTAATATCTTTATGGTGAGTTTACATTAGATATGAATAGTATCGATGTGTGCAGGCACTTTCAGTCTCAGGAGTGTTGTGTGTGTGTGCATTATGTGTGTGTGTTTTTGTGTTTGTGCCCTTGAGTCAGTGACAGAGGCAGTGTTACACCTGCAGGGAAACTGTGCACCTCCCTGCTCCTCAGTTCTCCATCTCCTGCTTCCCTTTGTGTTTTAAAGGAGACAGTGACAGAGGGAGACACACACTATTAGGGAAGCCTGCGACAGATTGTGTCTGTATGTGTGTGTGTGGTATGCCTTCAACAGAGACGAAGCGAGAAAAACAGACAGGTGTGTGTTCCTCTTTCCCAACTCCTGCTTTGCTATGCCTTTTACAGTGGCAGAGATGAATTGGTCCCTCTATGTCACCGTTTCTCACCAGCTCCTTAAACAATCCTCTGCACCGCTCTTCACTTAGCTTTGAGTTAGACAGCCAGTCTAAAGATAGAATGGAACAATGAGGGCTGAGCTACTGCTCTGCTCTAATAACCAATGATTGGTACTTTGTGGTTTTTTAATGGCTCAGATTTTGAAATAAGAAGAGCTGTAACCAAGCCTGTTGATAGGCACTGCTCCCACTGTTGGTTATTGATTATGCATGATGCTGTTCTCTCTCTCTCTCCACAGTGGATGTCATCGCTTGTTATCATCACTAATCATGTATACATAAGTGTAGCTTTACTGCTGTATTGTAGCACCGTTTGAGAATTGGCATCAAATGATTTGCCTCAATAATTCTAGACCTTTTCATATCAATGAAACATCCATTATCCTGGAATCTCTCCTAGGAACATGTATGGGGCACAGAGCAGCGGATACCTTTTAATGTCTTGCAGCATCAACAGTTTTTTCTTTAATAAATACAAGAGAAAAACTGGGTAGTTAGCCTAAGCAGTGACAGTCACCGTGGTTGACCTGGCAAAAAAAATTGGCTATTAATGTGAAGCAGTCTTTGGAAAATGCATAAACACGTTTAGCAATGAAAGGCAGGATCTCATAAATTGCCACTTTAAGTGTGTGGGTGTGTGTGGCTATACAGTCGGAAAGTGATGAAAGGTTTTGGCAGCTGCGCCTACTGTCCTGATGGTGTGCGTGAGAGAAAGAAAGATTGAGAAGGTAGAGAAGGACACAGAGGAATAGAGAAATGCCGGTCAGTGCTCTCTGTTGAATGTCTCTTAAAGCTTCGAGGGGCTGCCTCTGTAACGCTGATGACACCTTTTGTCTCTCATTTCTTAGTCAAGGTGCAGGCCGTCTTGGCCCAGTAAGTAATCCTCTTCTCCTCTAACATCCCTCTCTCCTCTGCAGAATTTGCGACCTGCATTGTGGCAGCGACGACAGGAAAGCTGTGATAATAATCCCCTCGCCTCTGTTCTCCTCCTCAACTCCTGTATCAGCCCCTCGCCCTCAGCCAGCACAACAAAGTCACAAGACGACAGCTGCTGTGGCAGAGTGTTAAAGTATAGGTTTCCACTCAACTCACTCAAGCGGGAGCACTTTTCACATTGTATTACGGATGGAAGTGAAACGCTGTAGTGCAGTCAGAGATACGGGGCTGTACGCGCACACAAACACATGCACTTGAACAGAGAACATTTTTGCTGTTTATTTATTTTTTCACGGTCACTGTAGAAAGATTTCTTAATACTGTGTGTCATCAGCATGGCCCCCTCCTCTCTGCTCAGCCAGGGAGTTCACCTTTGTCATCCCGAAAACACTCAAACACTTCAAATCACAGTTTAAGATGGTTGTTTGACAGCGATAACGCGTGCACATTCGTCACAGCTTTAATAACCACCTTGCACGGGGGAAAGAAGTGAAGCGGGTGGAGTTTTCACTTTGGTGAACATTTCTGTCAGGCTGCCAAGCTGAACTTCAAATGAACTTTATGCACTGTACTTTCTCCCTTTTGCAGCTAAAGCTGTTTTTCTTAGGATGCGCTATTCAGTACATTGTAGGCCAGTTCTCGTTATCGACTCCCTCAAGGTGTGAGTCATACTTGAATTGTCAGACTTACAAATGGGGGGATTTTTCTTGCCAGACATCTTCTTTTTTTTTTTTTCTGTCCTCATGTCTGTGTCTTTCTGACCTTGTTGAAGTTTGCTATTTTGGGTGACAAAGTTATAGTCCGATGGAAAATAAGGCTGGATAATGGCCCAATATGAAAGTAGCATTTCAAACACATGCCCACATTTTTTTTTTTGTACACATACAAACGTATGTGGACACATACACACACGAACACCGTCCCTCTGTCCGTCTTATTAAACGGTGACATTTCCCAGCCGTTCTCCTCTCCTCCCCTCCTCCATACTCATCTTATCCTCCTCTGCTCCCATTCAGCTGTGTCCTGATGGGAGAGCCTGCGTGTCTTATCGCCTTCTGCCAGCTGGGGTTTCGGATTTGGGATCTAGGGGTCTCTCTTTCCCTCAGCTCCCCCCACACTGAAAGAGAGGGGGACAATGATTTGGCATGCTTCACACACCCTCATAAACAATTACAGCACGCATGCGGGCACACAAAGGCCCACAAACACCGACATATGCACACACTCGTGGAGCTCATCCAAATTTCATGGCTGCTGTGTGGCCCTTGGAGGCAAAATAATAATATTGAAGAGGAAATATTGTCCAACTTCTTTCAGCTAGCTCTTTCCCCTTTACACTGTCATTAGATGCTCTGTTTGCTAGAGTCTTTAATACCACCTGCCTGGGGCTGTTAATGAGTATAGCCACTCTCTATTCCCCCATTCGCCTCACTCACTTAAGCACCTTAATGAACCACCTGTACAGTGTGTGTTGAATCTTTGTCTGTGTATGTGTATAAATGTGTGTGTGTCGGTAAGGTACCCAAACTGCCAGAGGGTTGCCCTCTGTGTATATGAGCCAATTATCTTTACTTACTTGTCTCCTAACAGCTACTTTAAAATGAGCACAGAGGAGGTGGAATAAAGATAACTCTGGCAGCCACAAGGAGCCCATGTTTGTGTGAGGCCAGGGGTTGGAGCCAGTCATTGGGATGAACGTTTGATTGAATTTGGATAGTTTAATTATTTGGATCACAGGAACTGCAGCAGACAATTAGCCTTATTATTGGTTTGTGACCATTAACTAAATCATGCTTATTGCTCATTTCCTTTTACATGCCAACACTCACTCCCAGTTTCATTGTAATACAGATGTTGTACCTCAAAGACAAAGCATACATTAGCACCAAGATGTGCATTGCAAACATGAAACATACCTATCCGTCCTTTCTTGGGCTTTAACGTGGTTAGACAGCCTCAGCGGATCTCTTCCCTGTCTTTATTTAGACATTTGGCATGTAAAACCTCAGCACAGCAATGGTTGTATAATGACCAGCTCATGGGCTTCATGTACTTCACTTACAAATATAAAAGACATCTGACGCCCATGAGGTGAAACTGTGACATTTGGTGATGTGGTGTAGCCGGTGAAGGAAGTCAAACATCTAGCAATCTACAAACCCATGTATTTAAACTTGCATTAATTGATATTTTTGCCACAAGGGGGCAGCACAACTATAAACACACCATTGATGTATTATCCCTTTACAAAGTTGATAAGTAGCATTCTTAAGTTATGAGGGCGATTGTAAGTCTCCTTCAAGCCCTGCTTTGGTATCTGATTTGTTAGCTGCTAAATACTATGTTCACCAGCTAGTTGCTAACTTTGTTTGTCTGCTGCTTGGTGCTAGGCAGGTAGAGTGAACCAAAACAATAAAGTTGTGGGCTGAAAATCTAAACCTTGAGACACTAAAGTGCTCCATACAGCTACACAGGTAAAACACCAGTGAATACTGGACTTGCATTTGCCAAAGATAAAAAAAAAATTCAATGTGAGTTTTTTTTTCTTCTAGAATCTAAAAATGACTTAATGTATCTTAAATTTTTAGCTTTAGTGTGTTCGGCAGGATGGAACAGATTGCTTTAAAAAAAAAGAGCCAACTTTCTGCCTCAACAGAAGTTAGTAATTGAACTGTCTCTCAAGATTCTTTTCAGACACACTTGCCCAGACCTGCCTAATTAAGCCCACGCCAGCCTCTGACAGTTTCTCATCACCTTCGCTGTACTCTGGCCTTTTCTAATAATATTGAGGTCTTAACAGGTAGTGTTGGTGGTGTAGCTGACGATAATGCCCTTGTTTATGCTGCTCTCCACGTCACTTTCAAATTACCCAAACACCAGAGGCAGCGGTTCCAAGCCACTGAAATCTCTGTTTAATAAACAGAATTCATTCCCTCTGTCTCTTAGCATTGCCACAGGTGGGGACTGTTTTGTGCTGCGTTGTCGAACACACGGTCAAATGGCTGAAGTGTCCCAGCTTGTTATGTTCCTCCTAAAACCACCTGGACTGTTTTTCTTTTGTTTGTGTGTTTTTTTTCTTCTTACATTTGGATATCAAGTGATTATCTTTTGTTTTATTATTCAGGTTATTTCTTTGACATGCAAATATTTTCACATGGGCACATGGTGTTAATGCTTTCTACAATAATGGCTGTATGCAGCCTTATATTAAGAGAGCAAAACAACCACACACAGAAGCTGGCATAAATCCAGCAGTTTTTAATACTTTGACTGGCCGACACATCACACGATCTAATTCCATCTCTTGGACCGTTTCATGGCTCCATAACAAACTCTGAGATTAGGACGCTGTCATTTCTCTAAAACAAACACACACGTACTCCGTGTGTGTATTTACGTGCTCTCCATACTGAAGGGGTTGCCAGGCATGTAATGTCTCTGAGGTGTTCGGTTAGATAAAGGTCATCACAACAATTAACCTTGTGTGATGAATGAGGGAGCAACATAAACAACAGGACAGCAGCCCCTCACTAACAGGCAGACAGTCTCTGCCTAAACAAACACAGACATATGTACTTATATGCATGGCACACAGTCACCTGGGCTTTGATTTTATCTGGCCGATGGCTTTGAGGGTTGAGGTGTGTGACCCAGTTCATCACTTCCTTAATGGCAGCCCGAACAGCAAACTCAATCCGACAGAAAACCAACACAACAGAAGAGCAGTATCCACCTTAAGACCTTGAGAAAGGACAATACAGCTGCAGCCAACAGCTTGGAAAGCAAGTTACCTTTGTAATCGAACACCTGCTGGGCTCTGGCTTCCAGTTATCTGGGGTATCTGAGAGCTAAAATCTGTCTGGGGTTAGTTAAGGGGAAAAATGGGATGTGAAAGTGAAAACACCTGGAGGTGATTTAATTAAAATGAATAAAAAAGTTTGATAGATAGAGATAGAGCTGGCTACAGGTTTATCATCTGTTGAAAACATTTTCACTTCTTCTAATTCTTCAAAAATCGCCCAAACTTTGGGTGATGTATTTCTGTTATTGGAAGTTTGCTGCAGTTAAATGGAGACATTGAGCTGAGGCAACAAGCCATAAACCACCCCTGTGCCTCACTCTCTGGGCTGCACGTCTGCGCGTCAGCCAACGCCACCACCCCATGACTCAAGGCTCCCCACTGGGGCTGAGGCTCGGACTCCCTCCTGCAGAGCGCTTTGCCAGGATCTGCTCCACAAGCAGTCCAAGCAGGCGGTGGAGTTTGCGCAAAAAGTTCACATGATTAAAATCATTCTGAAGCTCATTCACGAGTAGCCACGTCTCTTCCAATTTCATTTCCATAGGAAATATAATCTGCTAAAGGAAAGACAAAACATGTTTACTGAATTCAACAATGCCGTATAAAGACTACTGTAATAATGAGAGTTAAAAGTATGAGAGTCTTTTTTACATATTACCTGGATCTATAAGTGGCTTTGAGAACACCTACTGTACATGATATGCACAGGGATAGACGCAGCTGGTGTGTTTTGTCACATGTAGAAGTTCCATTTCCTTCTACACCACACTACAGTATGCTTTGCTATACAGTCAGTGTGCAGGAAGCTGTTCCATGGGGAGTAAATCTCCAAACTAATGAGACGGCAAAGTCTGAGAAACTGTCCCACACAAAGTACAGTAGGTGGCAGGATGGCCTTTGTGCTCAAATGTCACACTTCTGCTCTTTCATACTTGCCTTTTTAAATTATAATCTTTGTGACACCCAAATAGAGAACTGCACACCTACATGCTGCATACAAAGAGCTTTTGTGATATCTGGGCTCTGTACTTGTCAAGTATCGCAGTGTTTCTTTTATTATAGTGTGGCCATAGTGTACGTCTTTCACATGGGTTTAGCATTGTAAGAAAAGTACAACTTAAATTTGTTAATACAACCTCTCTAGACTCATACTTTACGTGCTCAAGCTCAAAGCAGTGATAGGAAAACCAACCAAAACCACCATGGAAACTTAAAATGGCTACAATTGATTGGCTGCTTGTGTGTGTGTATCCTATGGAGAGTCAATCCCTACAAGAGGACATTATTTCTTTAGTCGGTAATGCCTGCTGTCAGAAGCATGACACTTAGTCCCTCTGTACTGGATCCTCTCCTCACTCCCTGAGCGTCTCTCTGCTGTCATTTCTCCTCGTTCGCCCACTCGTTTTTATGTCTAGTTTGTGTGTTAGTGCACTTTGCTGGGTGTTTGTTTATGATTTGGGTTTATTGTGTGCCTGTTTGGATAGAACTAATCTCTCCTGTGAGATATAGGAAATAATAGAAACTTCATTCAGGATTTACGAGTGACGCCAAAACACAAGTTCACACCCACCCACACACATACACACACACAAATACAAACACATGATCTGATCCTGTTAGCTGGTCAGTGTCATTATTCTGGACTGCAAAAGCCATTAATTTCTATCTTTAGAAATAGATGTTGTCACACGCACGCACACACACACACAACATGTTTTTATGTGTCAGGTATATAGGCTGCCACACACACAGATGTACACCTGAATTGCATCCTTTTGATTAGCTGATTAGTCCTTAAGAAACCATTTTAAATGCTTTATATGAATATACATACATTACTAGAGCTGAAACAATTAGTCAATTAATCACTGGTAATTTTTTTAATAATTTAAGTAATTTTAAACCTGTCAGTTGTGAGGATTTTTTGGACAAAATGATTCATAATCACCAGGTTAATTGATAATAAAAACGAGACTAAGAGTCTAAAGCCAGTCTGTGAGGCTGCAATTAGGCACAGCAGAGATTTCTAACATCAGCCTACTCACAATGCAAATGCTAACAACATCCAAAGTATTGGATCTACTGACTGACAGTCATTAGTTGAAAGCATTCCCCAAAAGATTCTGACAGACACATCTATTGGAATCACACTACTGTGTACCCATGAATGTATTTCTTCTCATAGTCCAGCCTAAAGCCTCTGCTTCACTACCAAATCTCCATGGCCTCTATCAAATGTGATGATCGTCGTCATCATTCTGAGCCTCTAGGTTTTTTTTTCTCTCAACATGTGGTCAAATATCATAAAGTAACTCAGCGTTGTGGTAATTTGTCCTTGCAGTAAACAAGTCACCTCTGCAGCACAATAGAAATAGCAGTTGTTCCTGCAGCAACAGCTCTTCTTATCCATCCTTGTTTGGAGACTGTCAGAATATTTTGTTTCTCCACGAGGAAATCTGCCAATACGCAAACAGGAAAAGCTAACTGTCCTCTATCTATGCTAATATGAAGGTTGGATAAATCAACCATGATATAAAACTCTCAGACATCGTCTGAGGATGTTTGTGTGTGTGTGTGTGTGTGTGTGTGTGCATGAGTGGGTGAGCCTCTTTCTCACCAGCTCCTGGCCCTCATTCTTTGTTCATGAATCAGAAGAATGGGTTTTCCTGATCTGGTTGAGTATGAGTATGTATAATTGCGACTACCTTTTTTTGCAGAGAGAAAAAGACAGAGAGTTGTATGTGCTGAAGAATTTAAGAACGAAAGCGGCAGCAGGAGAGCAACAGTGTGCTCAAATTGTGCATGTAATTCACTGCATCATTCATCTTTACAGCTCTTTGTGAATCGTCTCTGTTTTATTCTGTGCCCTACTCTCAATTAGAAACTCTTCTGTCTCTTTCTCGAACTAATTTTCTTTTTTTTTCCCCCACCGTTGCTTTTTCGTCTTTGTTTTCTCTCGTCCTTGTCCATCCCTCCAAACTGTGCATTGAGACTTAAGAAGCAGAAAGAAAAAGGATGGGATAGAAAAGATTGAGTCAGAGATAGTGGGTGTAATAGACAAAATTGGTTGGCAGTGATGGGTCGATAAGAGGGGGATGGATAAATGAACATAAGAGGGGAAAATCCGAAAGCATCCTTTTAGAGCTGCAGGGCTAAAGCCCAGCCTTTTCACAGGGAAAAGTACTTTTTGAAGAGTTTTAGAATAGAAATGGTTCTGCAAAAGGAGTGCTTCACAGTGACGCCAGGAGACTTAGTGAAATGGGAACTAGGGGCAGCACGGCTGCATTTAATATCAGCCACACTATATATTATAGATAAAGGAAAGTTGTGAAGCCTTGAGAGTTTTTTTTTTTCTCCACCACTGCCCTGCATGCATCACCTCATGCTGCTTCCTCTTCTCTGCCACCCATGCAGAATGAAAGAGGAGGCTGAGCAGCAGGAGAGAAGAGCACATGGTATATATGTTTCAAAAGAAAATTGTGAAAGAGTAATGCAAAAAGGGGGTATAAGGAGAATAGAAGAATACAACAGTGATTTTGTCAAACTCAAAATCTTATAATTGTTGAATTGTTAAGCACGTAATGTCATTTTAGTCAATGATTGTGCCTAATTATGTTCCACTTTGCAATGCATATTTGTCACTTTATCCACTTGCAGCATTACATTTTTTGCAGTGATTGTGACTGTAAATCACAATTAGCAGCTTTAACGGAGGTCTGACAATCACCATTTTTATGATTGACCTTTCAAGGTAACTTGAAGTAGAAAACGGTAAAAACTCAACTGCCTGAATTAAATTCTCACAGTTTTCACTTTCCACAAAACATAATTTGCAGTGTAACTGAAACGTGTGTTACGCACAAGAAAACTGCATTGATAATTAGGGGCACTGGTCACAAAAAGAGGAGATAGGTTGTGTTTTATCCTGTTTATGTTATTTTGTCCAACCCGTATAGCAGAGGAGGACAAAGGAAAGGAAAAAAGAAGACGTGAGAACAATAGTGGGAGTCATTGTGGTGTTTGAATAAAACATGTTGATACACACACGTACACATACACATTCGAGCACACGTTTTTCATTACCTCCTGCACAGTTTGATGAGACCTTTATAGAGTTGCTTTATGTTTGTTTGTTTCTTTGTCTCTGTGACAGCACTGCGTATGTGATGCCTCACAAAAACTGATGAAAGGAGAAAGAGCTCTGCTTCGTTTCTTTGAATTTTTGGAATTGAGCTGCTCTTTATGTTTTCTTACAGCTCAGGGTGTCACCAGTGAGGTAATGCATTCACAAAATGGCTGTTGCTTGGCAGGTATCCTGACATTAGCCAGGAATTAAAATCCTGGTTAAACACATTTTAAAATGATTTCCCACTTCAAACGTTAGAAAAGACATACCATTTGTGTTGTGTGTTTATCAAGTGAGTCAAATTTATAAAATAACATAGCAGGGAAATAAATGAGTTAATTGATTTTGAACACAGATCTAATGAACACTTAAATACTGATTTACAGGTGCACTTTTCCTCCAAACATCTGATAGTTATTTGATACATAAAATAGTTATAAACATTTTATATTCTTTTTCAAATTTCTTACAAACTTAGATTGAGAATTTGAGAAAACTTTCTTTATTAGTTCTTCCTAAAGAGAGTGTTAAAACTTTGCGATCACTGTTATCTCAATCACGGTAAATTGGTGATATTGTTCACAACCCACAGTCTGTACAGATAATGTTAAGTTTAGGTGTTTAGAGAGACGTGCAACAGTTGAACATCTCAAACACCAACCAGTACAGAAGGAATCCCAAAGAGAGACACAGAGAGAACAAGTTAAAGTGTGTTTGAGAGTGAACCCTATTCGCCGCCCTCCTCCTCCTCCTCCTGTCACCGATCCATACCTGTCCTCCCACTAATTTCCCATGAGCCTTTGGGTGATTGTGTGAATTCAGCAAAGTCGGGCCCCTTTCCATGGAGTTACTCTTCATTTACACAAATGCTCACATTAGGATGCACTCCCACACGCACGCACATACTCGCTGTCCTCTGTGTCTTACATAACCGTTGTGTTTACAATAATGGAGGATAGATGAGACGCTTGTTAGGAGAAAACTTACAGGCAACGATTTTAGAGTCCTCGCGGAATCAATACAACTGTTTTTTTTGTCTGTATAGTGTGCGTTTGTGTTTACACTGTCAGGTCTGTCTAAATGCTGTTGACTCTGCTGAATGTCTAGTCTTTCATCACTGTGTTGTTATAGTGGGATGTAGTTCACTCTGGTTCAACTCTGGCTCCCAGCCCACATGGTGAGAGAAACAGTAACAGAGAGAAGAGAAATAGAGAAAAGCTATTTTCCATTGCTTCATTTCCCAGGATCTCGGTTTTAGATGCTGTGACCTCCCCACGCCATCATACCAGTGTCATTAGACTGAGGCATCTTCTGCGCCCACGCACAAACACGTACACGCCGACTCAGCAGAAATAGTCAAGAGTGGAAGCACTTAAGAAGCCCAGCAAGCGCCGGAGACCGAGCTCTGAAAATTGTGTTGAGAGCGAGGTGGAAAGTTCAGCGCCAGCCCTGTTGGATAGACAGACGGAGAGAGCTCCTTAAGATAGCTGGAGATGGCGTAAAGAGAAGTGAGGGATTACATTAGGAGAGTTGGTGATTATAGTAGTGTAGTGTAAGTGCTGCACTTGTCATAATCAAAGCTGCTATTAGTGCTCTTAGTGAGGATCAAATTTGGCTCACGAAACATGTAACTTGAGCGCAAATGGAGAAGCTGTCAAGTTGGAGAGGGAATAAAAGGGTAAGAATACAAGTAAGCGAGAGGTATTTGACATATTTTGATCATTTGTTTTAGTGTTGTTTGTCAGTGAGTGGGAATGTGTAGGTTTGGGTCTTGCTCAAGGATATTCTGGCAGGAAAAGTGGTCGTTTTGGGATTAATGTGGGCTGTGTCTGTCTTGGGGCAGTCACTCTAAACCCCCTTCTTAGACTCAGATTCACCATGCTCTTACGCCTGTATAACCTTTGCACTGACACTTTTTGATGAATTATCCCCTCAGAGTGCAATGCGCAAATACCTTCCCATCAATAATTCCTATCCACTCCTTCATTTCCTGAGCAAAGTCTGTGGCAGCCTTCAAATTTCTGCACTGTGGCACAGAACATGTGCAAAAAGGTGCTCTAAGCTTGTTGAAAGACAAACGACACTCTTGG
The DNA here is from genome assembly GCA_036024295.1 of Nannoperca obscura. NCBI lineage: Eukaryota > Metazoa > Chordata > Actinopteri > Centrarchiformes > Percichthyidae > Nannoperca > Nannoperca obscura. Next base: position 17,683 of record JAVQJL010077527.1, read on the forward strand.
CATTTTATGCATAGCTGATATGCTGAGACCCACAAAGGCACACAGTCCCATACATGTATAGACAGTTGCACAGCGTCAGACGAGTCTCTCTGAGGATTCCCAATCAGGTGGACTGTACCCAAATCACAGCGAAGGTGACCTCTTGTTCTCTGATGGTTGACAGGGATGGGACTGATCTGTCCCTGTTCTATTAGGACTGATTACATCATTTAGATACAGATGGGGTCGTTAAACCCAGCAGCTGTCCTCATCAGATGCACCAGGCTGAGCCCCCTGGTTAATGGCTCACGAGAAGCCATGAGGGGAACAGAGGCTGGCAATGAAGAGGAAACGCACAAATTCAATACACAGGCACTGGGGTGGTAGAGTGGATGGAGCAGCCAACCTGTCACCAAAAAGACTCAAGCTCATTCCCTGCCAAAACCACAGATGTGTGGTCCATGTCATTCCAGCAGTCAGTGACTTTTACAACAAAGTTAAACCAGCAGGGGGCATAGCAGCTGTAATATTTAACCTGAATTGGTCTTTTCCAACTAATTTAAGAATGAAATTTGTTGGAAGTAAAGTTTGAGGGGAGGTCACAGCTCCTGATTAATTAACAATTGATCCGGTTGTTGGATGATTAGATTTCTGGTATGTCCAAAAAAAAGTGCTATCTTGCAATTTGTGCAGCTCCACTGTACGGTTTACCACATGGTTGCTGTCAGAAGGTCTGTCATAAACTTGAATAATCTTATTTAAATGTTATTGGGGTTAAATTTTACATGTGTTGGCTACTGTAGTCTACTGTAGACCTTACTGTGCTAGAAATGGACTTTGCTGCAGAACAGACAGACCATACTGTCTGCATCCTTCAGCCATCTGCAGCTCTATATTCCTTTTTTCCTTCTTGTGTGCCGTTCATAGCAGAATTAAATTACGCTTCTTTCTTTTTTTGTTGTCTTTACTGAGGATTGTCTGAATAAACGTTATTAGAATTGTTTTTATGTTCATTGTGAGTACCCGCCTGGTGACCAGGTCAATTGATCCGTACAATGTAAGGATAGAAGTTGTACGTTTTTGGGCCATGCAGAAATTGCAAATTAAACTTGTAGTGTGAGTTAGCACAATGTATAAGATTGATGAAAACCTACAGTCTCTGCCCAGCTTAAGGCAGTTTGTGGAACATGACGTTTTAGCAATAGCATATTTTTGGACAAAGCAGGTAAGTAAACTTAAAATGTATATATTTTGAATGAGATGTATACAGGGAACTCTAACTGGAAAGGAAAGTGCAGATGCTTTTCCAAAATCTCTTTCAATCATTCAATATTTTAGACTACTTTGGTCACACATTGATTACTGTGGAGTCTGAATAGTCTTAACATAAAAAAATCATAATTTAGAGCCCAAAAGGGACTTCTTCAATCATTTCACCTGACCAACAGTCCACAAGTACTTTACTACAACTCCATAAGAGGCAGAAACCAGCACGTTGGTATTTTAAAGTATTTTCACATGAAAATGACTTTAAAATTGTCATTAATAAAGTTTCTTTCTGCCAATGCAGTATTTTTATTTTCCCTTTTGTTCTTACAAACCATGGTGCATATGTTTTGTAATAACCATAAGCTGTGTCTCCGATTCCTAAAACAACAAACAGCACAACACAGAAGCAAGTCAGGAGAGGTGTTTTAAGGGGGAGAATTATGTCATACAGAAATAAATGTTGCACTCCATATACAGCCATCCACCCACAAGTTGGAAGCTATGCCGTTTCCTTGAATGTTTTCTGTTTAGAATACATAATCAAGGGGGTTATGATTGAGGATACTCTTTGTGGCCAGTTACAGTACTCTTGCAGGCTGGTCTTGGAGAAAATGTGACCAGGTGAGAGAAAGAAAGAGGCACAGTGAATAATTGTAGTCTACACATGATGTGGTTAAGAACGTTCCTGTCCTTAATACAGGAATCATCACTGCAGCTACATGGAGACTAATGACGTATAATTCACATAAACTACTCTGTTTATGTGAAGAGAGCGCGAGGAGAGTTAATGGAGGGTTTGAGTCAGCATCACTGAAACTAGTTTTAGGTCAGAGAGTGGGGTGCTGTGAAATTGGGTCACCTGAAAAAGTCCTGATTTAATCGCTGCAAAGTCGTACTGTATTTCAGTTACATCTGCATATTTCATGCACAGTATGGACCTGATGAAAAACAGCTTCTATTTCTCTTCCTTTATCTCGCACTTCCTCTCTCTTCTCCTCTTTGTTTGCCATATTATTCCATGCGTGTGTGCACCAACACCGCCTTTCTCCCTAGTGACACCTCAACTCAGCAGCAAGTATAGCTCACATGCTTCTTAATAATAATTTAAAAAAAGCTTCTCACTCTGCCTGTTGGAGACATACGTGAGCATGTAACATGGATAAGACACACGCACTGGTATTGAACTGGTGCGACTGAGGTCCGGGGGTGGGATAAGCACTCTGACAGACTCTGAAAATGGAAGCGTAGATTTTCTCTCCACCTCCTACACAGGCAGCCTAGCTCAGAGGGGCTCCGTCTCTCCGCGGCTCTCTGATCTTCAAGTCACAAAACACCTGCTGCCTGCCTTCAGACAGGCAGGGAGGGGGGGGGGGTGCAGTGGCAGTCAAGCAGGGTGTGACAGCGAGTGGAAGAGAGACAAACACAGAATGCCTGTGTTAGATGACAAAGTACAACAGGAGTGGTGCAAGACGTAGCAGAGGCGAGGTGATACAGGCACTTAAGGAATATCAGAAAACCTTTTTGTCACTCGCAGAGCGTTTGGTGCCTTCAAGGAGGCGCAGGTAGCAGCATGTGATTTGGGCGCTCCTCTTTTCCAACGTCAGGCTTGGTTGACTTTGCTGCTGGTTAATGCCTGGCAGAATCTCCCCTGTGAGTTATTTGCAGACCTCATGGCCCAGTGATCCATTCCTCTGCTCAGCTCTCACTGTTTTATTTGTCAGCCTTGTCTCCCTTGGATCTGTCCCCTTTGCTTCTTCATCTTTTCATGCAGTGGTGGCTTCATCTCTGGCTTTATCCAAAGGAATATGTAAGGAGCTCACACAGGGTATAAAAGCTGAGAACAGTAGAAGAGAGTGTTTGTCTTTAATGTAGAATGGAAGCGAGTCATGGCTTGAGTCTCGTATTTATTGTTTCATTCATGTTATAGCTGTACCACAGAGAAGTCAATTTTGACAAGTGCGACAAGTTTTTATTTTTCATGAATTCATTTTCTGTATCTGCTTATTGCCCTTCCTGTATTCCTGTATGAACAAATCCCTCACCACACCATCTCCTCTTGTCCTCTTGTGACCTTTTATCTTTTTCTCACCATCACAACACTGACGTGATATAGGTTGACAAACAACTCTTATGCCCAGAGCAAGGAGCAAAGCCGAACTCTGATGCTTAAATCTCAAGCAGCTCGGTTGTAGACCGATACAGGCCAGTAAATATCTCTGCATTTATCCTCCAACTCTGTCTTCTAATGGTTCAATTATACTGCTGCTATATTTTTTCTGCAGGTGAAATAATTAACTATATACTTATATAACAGCAGACAGCAGTAACCTTGTGCTAGACATGAATCTGAGGAAAGTCGGCACAAATAATAGCTTTGCTAAGATTTGTCTGAGGTCAATACCAAGATATAAAATGGTTTAATCATTATACTTAATTATTAATTTGGAGTGTGTGCCAACCTTTCCACATTCAGAGTTGAGGTAATGCTTTGGTGAAATGTTTAATGTATAGTACTGGAATGTATAATTTCATGTGCATTCCGTTGCTTTCTCTGGTTTACCTGCAGGTCATTAAAAGTCCCAAAAAATAAAATGTAGAAAGAAAAATGAGGATTTCTTTCTACGAGGGACAATTATGAGTTTGTGTGCAATATATATATTTTTAGACCTACAGTAGCTATGCTTTTACTGGTCTGTATCTGCCCTCTATTGGTCTACACTGTTTGGTACAGCCAGCTGTTTTAAAAGCACTAGACACACACACACACACACACACACACACACACACACACACACACACCACACACTGTGTTTTAATATGGAGTGCCAGATTTCTGGCCTTTTTTCTCTGCTCAGAGAAAAATATCATTCAAATGATTTGTATAAATATTGTAAATAAAAGCATCTGTAGCCAGAACTGCGCAGCAGTACTTAAGTCAGAGGAAAGTTGTTCTGTTGGAGTTGTACCTCCAAGACCGAACCAGCAGATATCACTGCTGCTTCAGATTTGTGTTTCTCTGTGTTAAATGCTTAATATTTGTTTATTCATGACCTGTTAGGTCAGGTTTATGTCAGCAAATTGATATTTTTGCATGCTGGAAACATTTTGACAATATATTTTTTTTAGTGCTTTAAACTTACCAAAGCTAACACACACACACACATATATTTGAATACTTTTATTTATGTGTATTGAGTGGCAACCTTACCTTTAGATGCTTACAGACACACATACACATATTTACACACACACACACACAAATAATTATTTTGCAATCCATATTTTCTTATTTTAGGAACAGCTTTGGATGAATATTCATTAGTATTCAAATTAAAGTGTGCTATGGTCGTATTTCTCTCTCAGCTGGAAGAGCCATGCACCATTAGTTACTTATGGTGGTTCTTCTTAATTAATATCCCCTATTCCTCCCTGGTCTTCATAAAATGTAAAAAGTTGATATGTGTTTGAGAAGTTTCCACCCCAACCCCTTCCCTCAGTCCATCTGTTTGCCCTCAGGACAGATGGCTGCTCCCGGACTCGTGACTGTGCAGGATTTTGCCTGCAGATGGCAGCAGCGTCATGGAGCTTATGTTGTGGTTTTCTGTATCTACACCACTGGACAGCGAGTAGCTACTGTGCTGTGTTTGATGAATAATAATCACCATCTAATTTAATCTAAGTTAATGTGTTACTATTAAATATTAACAGGGTGCAGACATGGATGGGTGCTCTCTTGTTCTTTTCTTGAATTTTAGGTGGGTTGTGTTTATGAAATATTTATGAGTGACAACTTTTTCTAATCTAATAGACTATTATCTAGTATCTAGGATTTGACCTATGCTACTGGAAATTATTCCAAATATCATCCTTAAGTGCAATAGGAGATGCTACATTGTACGATTCCAACATTTTAATGTAAAATCTTCTCTGTTAGAAATCACTCTGTTAAAGTGTAGAATATTAGAAATACTGTCATGTCCAGTAAGAAAGGTTGTGACTTGGGTTTCAACTTGTGACTTGTCTCAACATACGGTAGGGTTCATTAGGGCCTACAATCTGTTGATGGACTACTAAGAAACATCAACTGCTAGCAAAGCTTCAGATTGTATAAATCACACAATGTCAAACAGTGTCACACAACACTGAAATCTATATTCTAACTAATGAAACAAATAAACAAAAAAACAAGTCAAACAACTACTTACAGCCTAGTGATATTTAAATTTAGTGTGTGATGTTTAAGAGTTTATTTTGTGAGGAGATGCTGCAATTTTCCGTACCTGTTGTGTCCACATTCCCTCAATCTGCATTAACTGAGTTAAACTTTCAATTCTAGATTAAAGCTGGTACCTCATATATGAGTGCACTGTATATTGGCCCTTTTCAAATGAAATCCTTATAACTTGTATTATGGAGTGTCATTCTGCACTATGGTCATATCGGCATATAGGATGTAAGACAGATCAAACATTTTACATTTGGGACTAATTGATATTCTGTGGTTTATGTCTGAAGCCATCAGAAATAGGACAGTGTTAGGAAAGTGAAGCAAAGGTTTATGTGTATGACCAATATAATGTAAAGTGTTTTTATGTTGTAACATTTACAGAACAGGATGTTTACTTCACTATCTGCCATCTGTGCTAATGGCGAGAGGCTGAAAAGAATGATGTAGCCACATTCACATATTGTAATAACATAAAAACAAGGCTCTTGCACTGTGCACACCACTTTGTGGGAGTGGGGGAGCTAACTTCTTGGCAAGTAGCAATTTGCAAGTACTTTGCGTTAGTTTCTAGCTAATTGCAAGCGTTATAAAGTATAATGATCCATTCTGATTACCAGGTGAACTGAGTTAATCTACAGGCTACAAAGTGAACGTGGTTAACAGTAGCAGCGTTTTTAGTTTAGTCTCAGTATGATGATGATTTGTTTTTGGATAGTTGTATTCAGAAACATTCACTCACAGCTGGGGTCATAGTTCTACAAATCTGAACTCCCATATACATACATCAACGCAGGACCCTTACAACACACCACCTTACATAATAATAGAGAAGGCATTTCTGTGATAATGTGAATACAGATTAAGTCAGCACGGGTGCAGACTCCCTTTTATAGTCCACTTCCAATCTACAATAGCTAGTTTGTTAAAGCCCTAAAGAAGGCTAAACCCTCCACGCAAATGTGCAAAAGGAGCAGAAGTGGATAGGGAGAGGTAGTAGAGTCCAGGATGTTTGTCTGCCTCAGCTCTGTGAAAACTTTTCTTCATTTTTGTTTGTATTTGAGGCTTAACTGCACAACCCCGAAGACGAGTGTTTCCACCTGTGCCTCTTTCTCGCTCCGCCCTCTCTTTCCACTCTCTCCTCCCTTTCTCCTCTCCTTCCCTCCACAGTCACGTGTTCTCAGTGAATAGAGTGCTGAGTGGGTTTCACCAGCTGGTGCCTTTGCCTGCCACATAAATAGTGTTAAAAACAAATGTGTGTGCGTATGTGCGTGTATCATTGCCAGATACTTGAGTTGAGTGTCAGTGTCACATCTGCCCTCCAACATTCCTGTGTGCCTTTGTGCTCATATGGCAGCCTACACAGAGTGCTGCACCCATTCCAAATGTGAGGAAAATCATTATGTTGTCACACACATATACACACACAGAGACACACAAACTCTATCTTACGTGGCATTTTTTTCTTCTGTATCTAAAAGCCATTCAGTACAAACCTTGATATACTAATCAAGTTTTGAATGGAGTTTAGAAACAAACAAAAAAAAGGCAGGTGAGGTCAATCAGACAGTCGACCTGCCAACAAAGCCCCAGATTTCCATGCTGCTTGACTCACTTCATGGTTGGGGCAGATCTTATGCCTCCAGGGTCTCCATCTTAATGTTGGATCCAGTCACTCAGACAGCCTGCAGTTCTGGAGCTTCACCATCGGGTCAATGGTGCAGCAAGTCTGCCTGCTACTTAACTCATCTTTCTTCTGGTCTGTTTGAACTCTCTTTCCCTCTGTCTGCCAGTATGTTCTTCCTTCCTCCCTGCCTCCCCGTCTGTCCATTTATATGTGTTTTTATCACTTCACTGACTTTTTAAGACATTATTTTTACTCATTGCAATACAATTAAGAGCTGCTGGCATTTGACTGAAGTGATAAATACAAATGGTTTTGTCAGCTGATAATTGTTGGGGCCTGCCGTGTGAAGTGCTGTGTTCTTTGTTTGTGTTGTGTTTCTTGGTAAATGTCCGTAATGGACTGCAGCCTGAATTTGGCTCTGCTACGTTCCCACCCTGGACATCTTGGTGGTGGTGACTCAGACTCCTGGACAGAAACATTTGAAAAGCACAAGCACACACGCACACACACACACACACACACACACACACACACACACACACACACACACAGATACTCTGAGTACAGGCAGCTGAGTCTTTGCACAAATCCTGGACGTGTGTCACTGTGTTTAAAAGAACAACAACAACACGTGCAGTCGGTTCTTTGGTTCTGGACCAGTCACACCTTTTCTTCCACTTCTTCTAATCACCTCCTTCATACCCCTCTGTAGAAGGTCTTGATCTTCAGCTATTCCTGACATTGTGTAAATTTACCACTGCTTCTTATTATTTATGTTTGTCTGTCTGGTTGGCTCAACTGACGGCATCTCAGTGTTGCAGACAAGCTTCTCTACATCCTCCGTAAACCTGTCATATCTGCAGAGGGTCTGACATGCTCTGCCTCACCCACAGTGTCAGAGCTGGAGGTAAAAGAGTTTGGTGTCGAATATGTAAAGCTTTTCTGGGAGGAAGACGAGTCCCTGAGTGACAGCAAAAATTCTGTGAAAAGTCAAAATTACTTCTGACTTCAAGTTTGAGTCAGATTTATGGTCCAAACAACTGTACTTGCCCTGCTTTAACTTTTAGACATATAAATGTTGATTAGTCCCTTTTTCTACCACTCCTTCATCTCCTGAGAACAAAACTGACTATTAAACTTTAACCTTTCATCATCAGATCATACACCCTGATCTCCTGTGTGTGCGTTTATATGTGTGTGAGCAGCAGGAGATGGTGTGCTGCAACAGCCACCATTGCAAGTCTGCAATCCTTCATGCTACACTGATCGCTCAATCTGTCGCTTCAGTTTTCCTTCAGCTTTTACCCTTCAGTAAGTGTATGAACTTATGTGTGAGCGTGTGTGTGTATCCGTGCGCTCTCTTTCTTAAGCTACAATGAGACTCTAGCAGACTCTATTATTTATAGTCTTAGGCTTAGCAGTGTGCTGCTTCACTTACATTTCTTTGCAAAAACTGCCTGCCGGGTTAAAGCTGAAACAAAGAGATCATTCATTGATTGCCTATAATCCGACTGATCATCATCTGCCTATAGACTGTGAAAAAATGATCTTGCTCACTTTTATGAAAACTGTTTGTTTTCCCATTTACATAAATTAGTCTGGCGATAAATGTCCTCCATACTTGTCGATATAGAATGTGTTGTTTCTTCATTGCTAAGAGGCACTTTGAATAGCTGCATATGCTATTGGACTTGAGCAATGCAGCATGGATTACCTAATATTTTACAACTTGTTGTCAGAGTCAGACATGCAACATACTGACAGGATGATGAAGACAGGGGCTGCAGGGAGCAGACAAGTTCTGCTGACTGCTGTCTGCTCTGCTTGCCCACCATTGTCAACAGAAATGTACCTGCAGTTTCTGTGCTGCAGTGAGTTTTACTGTGGACTGTTTTATGTGGTTCACCACGGGGGGCTTTCCTCAAACTTTCTTCAAAGATAAACTCTATAAACAGCCAATAGCTGTGAGAAGGCACTAAACCTAAATGTTCCTTCTGACCTAATGGTGCCAAGCAAATTGTTTTACATGGTTGAAGAATTTCATCTGATGTAATGCAATGTAATAATAAATAGTAATAATACTAATACTGATTATTCTCACCACTATGAGTGACCCTTTTTACATACAAGTAGCCATGTGATCTGTTGTTAATATAAAACCATTGAAGTGTCAAATTGCCATTGAAAAATTCACTCACACACACTGCAAAGTCATCCCTGTAGAAGGCACCATGGGCACTACCTGCAGTGATTTACAAAACCTACATTAAGTAGTGACCTGAATCATCTGAGATCCCTGAACCAAGAAGTCAATGAAGTCAAAGTTAATAATTAGTTAGTGATCCTCATATGGTCTTTAATACTGAGTCAGAAAAACCTTAAAGTCTTTCCCATCTGCTTTCCCACATGTTTTTAAGTCCCTTTGCTCAGAATCTATCAAGTCCTTCTGTGTTACTTGGTTACGTCAGGTCTCTCTCTCCCAGAGCAGCTCGCTGTCAAACACTCACCTGCACTTTGACCTCTCTCTGTGACTTTTTAATGAGAACGAGAGCGCAGAGCCTGTCGATAGAGAACAAGAGCGTTTAGAGAAAGCATCTGCCTGACGTTCGATTGATTAGGTATGGACATGTATGTAAGTGTGTGTGTGTGTGTCTGCGTCTGCCACTCAGAATTCCCGAAATTCCATTGAATCTGGGGTTGCTGTGGTAACGGTAATCACTTTTAATTCAGCATCAGGGAGAAAGAGAGGATAAAGGTGCAGTAGCAGCAGTTTAGTAGGGTAATGTGGGAGTTGTAGAGATAAAAACAATAAAACACGTCAACAGGGAGAACAGGGTGAGTGTGTGTTCCTTTTTTAGTGACTCTGCAAGCGTTCACATTGAGTGAGACAGAGTGGAGGCAGAAGGGCTTTACATAAATACCTTTCTTTCTCACTGCCACAGGATTTAAAAGCTCCTCCTCTCTCTTCCCCTCTTCCCGCGTCTCCTTTCTCTCTGCTGGCAAATAATAATCCGTTCATCAGCTGTTAGTGAGGGGTGGTATTTGTCCAACAACCTCTTTTTTCCTGTCAAGCTTTTTCTCTCTTTTTAAATTTTACCACACCAGAGAAAGGAGGGAAAGATGTGAATTATGCATTCCCCTCTCTATCTGTCTCTTCGTGTGTATTCACTTTTCTTACTTGCTCCGTCTCTCCGTCTCTTCTCTGTCCTTTTCCTCTCTACCATTAATGAGCGAGCAAGAGACAGACACACAGAGATGGCAGGTGTGTGTGATGCTAATTAATGGGTATTCTTTGTTGTCACTTTATTCAACCTCCTGCTGGCTCAAACACACACAGACACGCACACTCTTAGAATCTGTCTTCTTCATGAGCCACGAGTGGAGGAAATATAGAAAAAAGAAAAAAAACATCAACAAGCTGGCGTGGAGTGTGCAGCTAGAGAAAAACCACCACCTGCCACTCAAGCCAGCCTCCTCGTAGTATACTGCTCACACACACACATACGTACACTCTCGCATGTGCGCCGGTCCGTAATTTTCCGCCACACTCCGCACCCAGCCAATGAGAGGCCAGAGCAGGGCTTCTCAGAACGTGAGGAGGAGGAGACAGAGCGCTGCTGGCTGATTGACAGCCAGCGCCCTACAGGTGGAGGGGAGAGACAGAGAGAGGGGAGAGAACGACAGAGAGAGGAAAGAGAAGGGGTGAGTGAGGAGGAGAAGAGAGGCAACGGCAATCAGACTTCCATACACACACACACACACACACACCTACACACACGCACCTAACACACACACTCACAGTGCTTGGTTCCTCCCCTCCTACCTTGAGAGCTTGCTTCGCCCGGCAGACTAGCCGACTGACACCACCACCATCACTATCATCAACTCCACCTCCACCACAGCTGCACCAAGATGAGCCAGTGCAGGAAAAGGTGCAAGAGGCAGCTCACTAAGGTGGCTCGCTATTTCTACCACTTCCTCATGGGAACGCTCACCCAAGGTAGGCATCCAAAACTTCCACTTCCACACCCAGAGGTTTGCTGGTGGGTCCGCTTCTTTTCGTGGCCACAGAAGCCAAGTGGAGATGGTCTTTAGTGGAGTTTGTTGTGTGTTTAGCAGAGGTGTTCAGCTCAGAGACCTGACAGGTTTCTGATGTTTGCTGATTGTTCTGTTTTTGGTCTATCAGTCCAGTGCACTGGGTCTGTGGCTCAGTTTGTTTTTTACTTGAATGATGGCAGAGCAGATGCACTACTCATTTGCATAGATACAAAACAACCATCATTTTTTAAAAGAGCTGAGTGGACTTGTAGGGTTTGTATGTGTATGTGTGTGGTGTGCATCTTTGTATGTATACAGTACCTGATATAGTTTGGCTTGTTTTGTCTCCAGAGAGAGACCATACAAAGTGTAGACATCAAACAGCTTGAAGATTCTATTATGTTCTGCATTATATGTGTTCATATGTATTCTATCTATATTTATGTATGTATGAATATTAATAGCATCAATGATCAGTATGCACAGTGAGATTTAGAACGCTGTTAGTGTTAAATTAACTCACTCTTTCCCCCTTTCTATTTGCCTTTTGACTCCCTCCCTCCCTCCCCCTCCCTTCACAGCTCTGTCCTCTCTCCTCTTGCTCTCTCTCCAGCAGTCAAACAGATTGCCCTCTGGAAGCATGTGGCATTCCTGCCTCCATTGAGAATCTCTCAGTGGGAGAAAGACACACACAGCCTTTATTCCAGCCCTTTAGCCAGCTCACAGTGTGACATCAACTCACCTGTCCACCTCTCTAGCTCCCCCTGTACTCTTACACACAACTTGCTAATCTGTGCACTGCGATTAGAATAAAGTTGCATGAGCTCAGTCAAAATCTACTAAGAAGGTCTCATTTTTTTAATGCCCTCCCACTATTTGTCCTACTGAGCTTAGTGTTGTCTAAAACTGTCCGTTGCCAGAAACACCCTCTTTAACATTGCCTATTGACATCCTGCTGCTAAGCTTTACTCCCGTTTTCCTATTTTTTTTAATGTGGGTGATATTGAGCAGCAGCTCACGTTGCCTTGGGGAAGACACGACAAAGTAGGGTGGTTCTATTGAATCCCAGCAGTTGATCCTAGAAGGTGGAGATAAAGCAGTGTTTAGATGACCTTCTCAATAGAGCAGTGTGTGAATGCTAATTTAACATCCGCACCGCTCATCTCCACCTCCGCTTTTCTCCACGTTTAGACTTCTACATCTGCAGAGCTTTGTGTTCATGCTCTAAAGCAGCAGTTGGACATGTGTGCACACATACACACGTTATAAACCATATGGACATTGTGTCTTGACCCAAATAATAACATTGAGTATTATACCAGTCATTTAGAAAGGAAACAATAACCAGAATATGTGATGGTAAAGATTTTCTTTGATCGTCAAAGTGATTTGGGTGTTTTTTACATTTTGCTCTGAGGAAGCAAATATGTGAACAATAACTACATTCGATCTCAGTATTAAAGCATTTAAAACTTAAACAATCAAACATTGAAATCAACAATTCAACTTCTAAAATATTGCAATATACTCAATCCTACACAATACTGCTGTTGTATGCTCCACCCAATGCATATTAATCCAACGCTAAAAATAGTGCCAGACTAATGCACTATTTACTCCTGTTTGATTGACATTTGCGATAACCTTCAGTGCTCAGCTTTTAAAAGAAATGTCTTTTATTAAACTATACACTTCCTTTTCTTTTTTAAGTTTTAAGTTTTATGTTGCCACAGAGTTGGGAAGTTGCAAATCATTGACAAACGGACTACCATATTATTTGGTTTTGATGTTTACATGTGAAACAGTATAACCCCAGCTTTCTCCTTTTACAACAATGAAGCATTTATATATATATATAAATAATTAGTTTATGGATTGACTTTGAATTGACTAATTTGCGCTCCTTAAAATGTATGAAAGTGTTGGAATAGTCTAGAATGTCTGTTAGGTGCCTCGTGCACACCCACATACAAACAGATACACACACATCTGATTAGGAAATAGAAACATAAATAAGTAAATTATGGAGTTTCACATTGTGCTTGCAAAACAAACAAATCACTCTACAGACAGCTAACTAGCTACCACAGTCTCAACGCTCCTTCACCAGCTCCTGTCCATGAAGTATTTATTAAAAAAATGTTGTGTGTGTGTGTGTGTGTGTGTGTAAGCACATACAGATCCTTAAGTTTACCCAGAATGGAGTTACCATGACTACTAGCTCCTGTGTTCTGTTCCAATGGGAGAGAGAGCGAGGAAGAGAGAGATGTCTGCTTCAGTGTGGTGGGAGCCAGTGAGGGCTGAACTGTATAATGGCTGTGCTACATAGGGATTTCATCAAGACCATTCAGAGTTTGGTATTTCGGTATTGTGGCATTTTTGGCTGTGCCAAAGGTGCTGAGGGACGTGCCATTTAAGTCAGGCATGGAGAGGGAATTTACTCTGCCATCAAACTGTGTATGAACTCAACAGTGATTTAACCTATGCAAAAGAGGGCACATGACATTAAGAAAGCCCTGGGTTAATTGGTGTTTTTATTCCACCTCATTGGATAAGGTCAGTAGACCATGTTTGAAAATTCTACCAGCATTTTCTTGATTTTATACCCTACTGAGTCTTGATATTGCACACAGTGTGTTTCTGGACAGGCTCTTGTGTCTATAATTAGTTAGATCAATTATAACTATAATCACAACCCCCTGCCTGTCCCACCACAGACCTACACAATGGTTAGGAGCCTGATTGTGTCTGGTTATGGCTTGTTGGTATTTGTGTATGCGTGCATTATTGATGACAGTCATTTGTAGTCACCCTCCTTCTTGCCCCTACTTTGCCCATTAATTAGTTTGTTTCATTAGCCTCTGTAGGGGAAACAAGGCCATGCTGTGTGTGTGTGTGTGTCCTCTTCTCTTCTCTGCCCTAGAGCTTTGTTTGTGTCGATTTACCTAATAGTGGGACCAGCTCTGTTTAGGGCAATTAAGATGTATTAAATACTGTTCAGCTTGTTTGCCCGCCCACACACACACAAATGCATACATTAAGTGTACCAGTGCACACACATTAACTGTACACACACCGTCTTACGTTTCCATTTCACTCTGATGCACGACACTATCGTAGTCTGTAGATGTTGTGGCTTCGGCAGCATAGAATCTCTGTGAGCCCTATTGATCTGTCCTTTAGCCGTGCTCTTATCTAACATAAACAGTCCAAGCTGACGGCACAGGCCTCCCTTTTCTTTCTGTACTCTCTCCTCTCCTTCTACAGTACCTCTCGTCCCCATCAGTTCACATACTGTACCTAGAGAGCATTGGAGCTTGTTCTTTCACAATTCTGTTAAATGAGCATAACATTTAAAAACAGGCCTTTCGCAAAATTAAGACAAATGTTACATTAAGTGAAGAAATAGGTAGTTTGGCATACAAATAAAAAGGATGAATCTGTGATCTTATATTGTATAATTGTACAACCCCAATATTGTACAACCCAGTTTGTCCTAGTTTTCTAGTAACAGTAGTGTCTAGTAGTTATGTTTTTAAAACATGTTTACAGGCAGTGAAGGCATTCTGATTCTGTTTTTGCTAAATAAAAAATGACACCTTGTGCCCTAACAACTTTACTCCACAGTAACGGTACACAAACACATTCTTTTGGCTTGTAAATTAATTTAGATTGTAAAAAATAGTTTTAAATCAATATTTCATGTCTGAAGATTAATGTCTTGGTAGCTCTGTAATGAGCAGCAATACATGCTGCTCATTACTGCATATTAATTATCTTCAGGTAATCCAGATCACGTGTTTATTCTTGCAGAGACTGACTTCCTGTGACTTAATTCCCTTTAATAAAATGCAGTCTCCACCTCTGCACCTAACTATTCTACTGCAGGAAACTTTCACCTGCACTTCATGATATAGTCACATTTCCTTCTTCAGAGGAGTTATTTGTTATGGGCTTTGACATTTTTCCAAATGAAACTGGGTGTTAGTCATTAGATTAGAACTTTGTACTTTCTTATTAATCACCTCTAATTTCCTCCCCCATGTGCTGCTTTACCTTTCTGTTTTCTGCATGGGCATGTACACTTCCATATCAGTGAGGGTATATTCCCATAAAATACACACATCAGCTCAGTTTGACAAACACACAGACACACACACTTCCACAGACTTTGTTTTTCAGTTCTAGTACCTTGAAGCTGATTCTCTTTGCAGCACACTCGTGGCCATGACCAAAGAGATTTTGTTATCAACCTTTCAACCATGAATAAAAAATGTTCGGTCCGAGCCTCGAGATGCTGAGCTTCATGTGTGTATGAGATAGTGCTGCTATTACATTTTGTATTTTATTCTAAAAACTTTCTTATACTGTTTTCTGGTGAGGAGTCCAGGTGTTTACAGTTGTGTTGACTGGCTTGACTGACTTACTGTAATTGACGCTCAACATTTCAATGAAGCATCATGTTACTAAGGAGTTTTTATCTTTCCTCTGAACTTATCTCCTTTAAGCACCTGTAGAGTTGATGAAGTTAAACAGTGTCACCTCTGTACCTTCCCTCTTGTTTCTGACAAACGTCATTACATACCCGTTCATCACTTCCCTCTTCTTTTGATGAAAATTGACATTAAACGTCAATTTTAGGCTTAATGAATAAAACATGGGCTGCCTGTGGCGGCAAATTCTGACGAGTGCTTGCAGGGGTTACTGCGTGTGGATGTGCGTAGTGTTATTTGCATGCATGGAGTCTAAATCACATCACAGTGTGTGGTAACGGTGCTCTCAGTGGGAGGGGAATTGTTCATTACCATAAGGATAACTTACTCAAAGCTAAAGTGCTTGTGTGCTTTACCATGGGGTGAAGAGGAGACACACTGATGTCTTATATCAATGCACAATAGGCAATATGAAAACCCAACAGGAAGCAGCGCTGGAGCCTCGGGTTTGTGATGACATGACTTGCAGGGCAGAAACAGAGAGAGACATTCGGATTCATTTACAAGATTTTGTCCCACTTGATTTGAGACAATTATTTCCTTGGCCACAGTGCCAAGTTGCGACAACTGTTTTGTCCTTTGATAATCTGTTGTGTGACGTGATAGAAATTGATCTCAAAGGGAGGGAAAGGAAAGCTAGAAAGCGACCAAGGGAGAAGACAAGAAGAGAATAGATAGAGAGAGCAAAATGCCACATCCTATCACGTCTGAGCGCTCACATCCATTTTAAGAACACACTCGTTTTGTCACCAGACGTGTAAAGATTCTCACTTAAATTATCTCGTCTGCGCTGATTATATTTGCTTCTGTTTCTGTCTGTTGTTGACACCTCATGACTCGTACATTCACAGTTAAGATAAAAAAGGTGTCCTAAAAATAAAATCCTTGTGGAAGTTCAAGGTCAGAGACTGTGCAGAGAAAAAGTTCGTTTTTGAAGATCTATATTTAAAATTTTTGGTTTGCACGTGCTGCCAATTGTGTGCACATGCAGTGGCAGTCCAGATCAAGTTATTAAAGGAAAAGCGACAGTTGGTTTGTAGTTATTTGTGCACTTGGTGTATGCTGACTAATCCCTCTGTGTATCTGTTGCTTGCATTCTTATCCTTTGTTTTCTCTGGCATCTACCCCACTGTTTTAGCCCTAATCTGCTCCATGCTGTTCACATTTCACTCCGTCCCAAGCTGATTAAGTCAGTGGTCTAGCTTGCTCTGCCCATCAGGTGCTGTACTGTCTATATCAGTGTGGTATCTGGAGTTACTTCAACAAGATTTACAGCAGGTTACTGGCTTCTCCCCTCTGACCAGCTTCCCGTCTTCGTCTCAAGAGATGCCGAGGGAAAGATGAGAAATGATATTTGATTAAATTTCAGTTTTCGCGCTCAAGTCGAAGGCCAGTGTGAGCTCAGTACAGTCCAGCACATCCGGCTTTTCCTGTCATGCCACATCTCTCTGAAGAAAAGCGTAATCTCCTACTGCAGAGCGGCCTGTTGTTCTTCAGCTGCTTGTAGGTCAGTTTGCTTCGCCAGTGTGATGCTTGTTACTCTTGGCGTTAAATACAATTACTAGATTTAAACTAATCTCGGGACGAGGGTAGAATAAGATCGCAGGGCAGATTTATCGTCTCACTTGGTCCACTTTTGTTAAAGTCAAGAGTAGGACAACGGAACACACAACCAAACTTGATATATCATCTCACTTACATCATATCACTTTGCCGATCTTAACCATCATTAACATACATACATATGTGGTTACCATTAATGAAATAATGCAATAATTAAATATGAGAAGATAATCTCTCAAATACATTTTCACAAAATGAAATCTCATTTTACACCAGCATGGATTTTAGGTGGTCGCCTTGTCTCTCTCACAGCCCGATACCCTTCTGCTCCACACTTCTTGTATACTAACAGCTCTCCCAGCATGTGTCCTCGCTCTTGTCCCCCCTTTAACCTCTGCTCTCTTCACCTCCATCCATCCCTCCCTCATCTTTCTCCCACTTACAAAAGAGATGTGAAACACCACCTTCATCCATCATGTGTATATACACACACCTCACACGTGCTAAAAATAAACCCCTATTAGTAGCAGTCTGAGTGTGGGGTTGGGTGTGACTGGTGGAGAGAGGAGGAAAGAGAAATTCAATGAAATGTGAAGCAAAAAGAGGAGAAACTGAAGGAAAAGCTTTTATATTTTTGATGGTCTTTCTCTCACCAGAGCTTCTTTTATGACAAGATGGGATCGATACAGTCACCCAGAATGAGACCTCAGCGCCTTTAAATGTGTAAATGTACACTTGGCTTTGTCGGTCGACTTGGAATATTCGGTCCACAGAATATAGACATGACCTCATTTATAGGTTTCTGAAGGATGTTGGAAAGGCTGAATTCTGGTTGACGTTTAGCAGCTCTGACTTGAGCACCATAATAATCAGAATATGCTAAAAGAATATTTGACTGCAATTTTAGCATTGTCTCCTGTATATGTTGGCAATATACTTTTTTGAAACTTTTTCTATCAGGTGTTGCCTGTGCAAGTGATGAACTAACTGTAGCAGCTGAGCGTGATGTGGTCAGTGCAGGTTCATTTCCCCAGTAACATCAATATCAATATCTAGTTTTTAGTAAAACCTGTATATGCAGTCATGTTTCCCCTAAAATATTTAGTTACAGAAGTGGCTTGGTCTGGGATTGTTTTTTCAGCAGTGCAGACGGAACTGAATGATTATAGAAAGAAAAAAAAGTGTGCCTTTATGATCCTCTCGCTCTTCCATGACTAAATGCTTGTCACTTCGATCATGAAAATGACAGTAGTCTACAGAGTAAATCGGCTACAATATAGTATAGAATGACAGCATCATGGATTTATCAATGCACAGCACAGTTAGGATACTGATATTCAGAGCCATCGTCCTAGCTTGCACAAACCTCAGTCAGACAAAGGATCAATGAGTCAGACTAGACTAACATATTCAACTAAACAACCCCTCTGCCCTTGCACTCTCTCTGCTACTAGGGGATGGAGAGGAGGCATGGCAGGTTAACAAGGGGGGTGGCATCACCCGTCATCCCACTCCAGTCGCGTGCTGCCTGCATATTTGGGAGACTGCTAAAATTGGAGTCAAATATTCTTTTAGCACATTAAAAATGCCAGCATTAGAAGAAATACTGTTAAAATTTGCTACTAAAATTAGCTATTGAGGCAAAATATATTGACTTTGTACTTCAAGAGAGGATGTGGCTGATTTCACAATTGAGTAAGCAACTATTTGCAATTAGAAAAACTGCTTTTTAAAAATGTTTACACTTGCTTTAGCATTCACATGTGGATTTGCTCAGCCAGTGTTAAATTTGTAATATCATATTATATCATTATCCCCTTTTCTGTTTACCTTGAAAAATTCAGAGTGGATCTTTGGCGCAGCTGGGGTGTCACTGTAGTTTGCCACTATGTCAATGGCTGCAGAGCTGCAGCAGAATATCTCACATGGTGAAATGAAGCAGTGACTGCTTTCATCTCTGTCCTGAATCCTAATTTTATAGTAAGTCAGTATGCCCTCTATTTTCAGAGACACGCAACAGTGCTAAAGTTGTCACAAGGTACTCATTGTCCTCCAACTTATCAAGTAGTTTCTGTCTTAATGGAAAGTTTCCATATATTAAACATTTAGTGTGTTGCTTTGTTTAGATTTCTTTCCCTCCATATTCAAAGCATGATGAGTACACCGTTTTGGCAGTTAATAGGTTCTAATGTCCATTACTTTATCAAATGATCTATTACAGTAATGTATATCAAGCTGACAGGGGCACTGGAGAAACAAGAATGCATTATCGAGGTTATGCTAATTATGCATAATAAGAGTAAAATACGTTAATGAAAAAAGTGAATTTACTGTATAATACTACATATAATAGCTACAAATACTATAGTGCTCCAATTATACATGTTGTGCTCACATGGTATATTTGTACATACAGAGAAATAGTCATGCACCCGTCTGTCTCCAGTAGCAGTGAAGTGGCACTTCCTCCAAGTCTTTCTAATTGACCTCTGACTGGTCAAGTGGATCACCCTCTTTTTCACTTTTCTCGGCACTCAGAGAGAAGGAGTAACATTATCGCATACTCCCATCAGCCCCTGTGTCCTCTAGGTTTCTCTCAACATGCTGACCCCATCCAGGAAGCCCCAACATCCCAGTCTGCAGAAACTCCCCATTACTGTTTACTTCAGCTCTGTGATCTTATGTGATCTCTACACTTCACATGTATCCATCCCATTCCTATATCTTTGTCCTTTTATCTTAGTTATTGACGCTCCTCTTTCTCATTCCTCCATATTCACCCATTCCTGTTATTTCTTCTTGGGCGTATCTTTATTATCTTTCTCCAACAGCTGTTGCATCATTGCCAGACCAAACACACACACAAACACACACACGCACACACACACACACACACACACACACACACACACACACACTCATACATAAAGACTTATAGCCCTGATTTGAAATTCAGAACATTCAATTTACACCTTAATGACTTGTTCTCAATTTTTCAGATTTCAGGGGAAATTTTTAGTAGTATTTTGATAAATAATTAATTTTCTAATCAGCTCTTTCCAGCCAGCCCCTCAGTCATTAAAGGCTAACTAACTCAATGGAAGTGTATTTTCCATCCTTGGTTGACAAGTTCCCTTGGCAGGTGGATAAATTTACTGCTAACTATAGCTATCAGAGCAGTGAATAAATCTAAGCTAACTATAGCTATTAAATGCCTCGGGGATCTCTGTTACACTCCGACTGCTGCATGAGCACAATGTGTACAATGCAAAGTTCATTCTTGAGGGTAATTTGTTGCTTCCGCAGCCTTACACTAGATACATTGAAGTGCACCTTTTATAGGTGGTGCTGTAATAACTAAACATTATTATACCTGAATAACTGTCCCATTCTTTCTTTTATGTGCATACAGATGCATAATTTAGTGTAATCAAAGCATGATTGTGTAAATAGTTAAGTTCAATGTTTTATTTATGTCATCTCAGAGTCTAAAGGTATGTTCACATTATGTTTCCGTTCGACTAAATTTCCTCATACTCTGCCCCAATAAAGGCTCTGGTGTGGGTAATACATAAATATTGAATAGAGCGTCGACAAACTATTAATGAGAGTGACTGTGCAGTTGTAGTCTGGTAGTGTGATAACGTACTAAAAATAGTGAAGAAACAAGGTACAATAATAACTTCTTCATTTTTGAATCCCGACAACATCTGCTCGGTTGAAACAAGGTGAACTCTGACCTGTGAATCCTCTGGAAGAGGCTGGAGAACTCGCAGGATTGATTTAGTCCATATTTAGGGCTTAAATAGAAGTGAATGGGGAAACTGAGTAAATATTTGTTTTATTTTACTGTAAAATGTAATGTAACAATACCTCTGCTTGTAACGAGAGCCCATGTTGGGCTAAAAGTAGCATAAGTGTGATTTTAATTGTTTTAGCCATTGTTTCAGCTCTAGCAAATAATGTAGATTTTCTTTATTAGAACAACAATACTCCATAATGTTAAGTCATAAATTCATAAACTTCCTGATGAATACGCTTAATGGAGAGATCCCAACACAGTAGATGTTATGTAGAAAGTTTTTAGATGATGAAAACAA
Organism: Nannoperca obscura; assembly: GCA_036024295.1. Lineage (NCBI taxonomy): Eukaryota > Metazoa > Chordata > Actinopteri > Centrarchiformes > Percichthyidae > Nannoperca > Nannoperca obscura. The sequence goes on from JAVQJL010077527.1 coordinate 38,977, forward strand.
GCTATATGTGGGAGGAACTGAGCGCTGACAGACTAGGGCACTACAGTATTTTAATATGGGTCTAAGCTCACAAAGAAATAGGTGAATATTAACATCAGTGAAGAGAGTAACTCTCCTCATCCATCAATAAAGGTGCCACTTGAAAGAGACAAAGCAGGTAAAGAGTCTGACACCTCAGCAAGATTGGAAAATGGTTGCCGTGTTCCAAATAATAATCAGCTTTTTTGTCACGGTTGGTCCAAGTTGTTTTCTCACCAGCCTTTAATCCACCTGGAAGTTGACAGAGACCCACATTTCCAGGCAATCTCTGTGTGGATGTTTGGTGGGTGCAGAGTATATACAAAATATATTTCTCATCTGCTCGAACAAACCATGATAAAGGAGTGAGGTTCAAGGTTTGGATCAATCAAACAAAACAGTACTGCTGTAAAAGCATCCTGCGTTACACAGTATACCACAGTATGTCATGTTTGTTGGCTAATGTAAAAATACAGAATTTTAGACTATTAGAGAAAAAGACTGTTAGCATTTTGCACTCATTTACTGTGATTTATTCCATCCCTCTTACAGCCACTCCTTTATTTTCTTCCCCCTGTCTTTCTCTCTGTGTCACACTCTTTGTAATGGACAGCAGCGGATGGGAACAAAGAAAGGATGCACATCAGGTCTATCCACCAGGGAGGCCGGTGGTCAGAGGCACTAAAAGTCTAATGGATCCCAACTGGGACAGGGCTGTCTATTCCACTCAGCCATCCAGGCATGAGGACACCAGACCTCGGACAGGGACAACCTTGAGAGACTGCTGCTGACCTCTAGCCAACATGAGGGAGCAAGAGAGAGTGAGAAGAGGGTGAGAGAAAGGAAATGAAGGGGAAGAAGGGAGGTAGAGGGGGAGGTGGATGAAGGTGAGGCAGGAGGAAAAAGGATTGTGGTGAAAAGAGTGTGTTCCGGTGAAGTGATACATAAAGAGAGGAAAAAACTAACGTTAATCAGGAGGAAACCTAAACCAGAGAAAAGGAAGAAGCTAAAGGAAGCAACAAAGCTAAAAAGAGAGAGAACCGAATTCAGGATGGATAGAATGTGTCTCTAGATAATAATTTATTTTCACACACACATATCAAAACACCAGCATATTTTCTCACACACCCCACAGCTGCCCTTGTATTTCTTTATCCTGCCCCCTAATTCTGTCTCCGCCCTCATCCTCATATTATTTCCTTGTCAGCTGGTAATAATCACTTCCATGGCATGCTGGGGCACATTTACATTTATTGTAAAGCATGTTTAATAAAAACAGGTTGTTTCAAGTGTTTAACAGACAATCAAATTCAGATAATTCAGACAAAAAAGAAGTTAAAGAGCAGCTCTCATGAGCAAAGGGCTCATTTGCTCAATTATATCAGTGATTATGATAAGTGTGGTTGGAAAAGTACAATCCATAAAAACAAGACAAAGCACCTTTGGCTTTTCTTGGATAAATGAAGGTACAAAATAAAAATGAAAAGCTATAAACAACAAATGTATTAAATAATTAACTAAATAGATGTATAAATATATCTTGCCCCGCTGAGAGGCTTCATCACCACCGCTCTTGACTGACAGCAGTTTTCAACGTCTCTCCTCTCTTCACTTTATTACTGTAAATGTGTCACTTGTCACTTGTCACTTTCTCGAGTGACACTTGTCTGTCATCTTTACACGCAGCATCATTTTGATGTCTGTCAGTCAGCTGTGTGCTCTAGTAACGTGTGTGTGTGTGTGTGTAGCCATGCGTCTGGGTGGCTGTCTGTGTGTCACAGTTGTGAGTGATACGTCTTATAGTTTGGGGAACAGAGAGTTTGACATACAAAGCAGACGAGATGAGGAGGCATTCATAGACTTTGTATCAATTCTTTGTAAACAGACATACAAACACACTCTAAATGTTATTGCAGAAAACATACATTTCAACCTTATTTGATGTGTTTTAGATTTTAGTCCCCCCAAAAATCTTTTTAAAGTTAAATTATATCTTCAGAGGTTACTACAAAATCTACAAAGGTTTTACTCACAATGTGCTTTTGTTTCATGTACAATAGGAACAACTTCAGTGCAGTGGATGAAAGTTAATTATTTGCTTTGTAGATATGAAACAACAAAAGGGCACATTAAGGGCAAAATGAGCAATAACTGGCTTCGTTGCTACATGAAGGATAAGCAACATGTTCTAGTGTAGCGCTCTTGATCGTCAAGCAGCGTATTACACAGACAGTTTGTATTGCATGAGTAGCTAAAGGCTTTTTTCCCCTTTTTTTAATAAAACAGGAATACCCTGCATCTTCTCCATCATTCATCCTGCGTGTCTTCCAGTTATTTGATTGTCGTCCAAAGACAAGTCTTCATGTCCTCTGTAAATTTCAAACATATTCAAATCATGTTCATATGGAAAATACATACTATACACACTATATGGGTGATCTATCATAAATAAGTGTTCTGGTTTTTCAGGTTATTCATGCTGTGATGTTCTTGTAAGGCTGCTTTTTCAGAGCACACATGAATATTATGCATACTTCAGCACTTCACGTGTCATGTACTACATGTACAAGTGTGCTGTTACATCTTTGGTTTGTTCTATTATTGTCTTGTGCCCCTTCCACCATCTTGTCACCATCCCCCTCATCAACACCGCAGTTAGCTCCTCCCCAGTTTTTTCACCATACCTCGATGTCACTTCACACCCTCCCCTCAGTCGTAGTGGTGTGTTCAGTCTGCTCCCACTCTCTGTTCCGCTGTTCAGTCAGCTTGTCTGTCTCCAAGTCTGCATGATGTCAGTCTGACTCCATTTCCTCAGATCCAAGCCTTGTGTGCCTGTGTATGTACACACACACGCACACACACGCACATACGGGTATGTGTGATCTCATCAGTTCCCACCTCCGGTTCTCCAAATCTGATTCTTCTCAGGGCTATTTTTAGCTGCAGAGGCCCACTTCACATTGTGTGACACATCATGACCTGTGTTCCTGCCTGCCTTTGTGAAAAAGGAGCACATGACACTTTAAAGCAGTTTTATCAGGTGTTTGTGTGCGCGTCTTTTCTCTGTATAGCAGTTTTCCAGGAATCTACCACTTGCTTTCTCGCCATGTGTTTCAAGGGTTTTAGTTAAGGTTCACTCATTCTGTGTTAACTCTCTGCTTTTGTGGCATATGTGACTATAGCCATTTATAAACACTCCTGACATAAACACACAAGCAAGCACAGCTAGGAGTGCATTACTAAGAGGCTCAACTGATAAGTGAGAAGGGTCGGACAAATTACAAAAAAACATATTTTTGGACTTCCCTCAGTTGTGCAGACTCTTTTGTAAATGTGTACAATCACAACTATGCAGTGAGCTAAACACACCTCCAAAAAAGGTTGTAGGCAGGATCTGAACTTTGACGTTTTTACTGAAAGCAATGGTATATCTGTGAAAACACAAATAGATGAAACACAAAAATGATCAATGACAGTGATTGCAGTTAGATTTAGGGCAAATGTACTGTTAAAATGAATGAATGAACTAGATTCACACACGTATAGACTTACTGTTTCTGCCTGGCACGAGGGATAATGGAACTAATTTGACAAAGTGTGAAACCAGTGAAAAAAATTAACATTACAGTAAGCTTTCATTGGAAGGACAACACAGTAATTATTTCTATGAACATAAACATAGTGATTAAGAGTAAAGAGTTAGCCTAAGCATAAATTAAGCCAACAGCCTAGTCTGTGTCCAAGATTTGTCCCTGTTTACCATATAGTGCATTATATTTATGCTTCACAATTGTATTTGAGGGTCCGAATTCTGAGTGCATAAATTTATCCACTACACCCTCAACAATTCCAACAATGTAACAAAAAAATTGTGTCCACAGCATGCACATTAATTTCTGCTAACAATCCCAGAATGCAATGCCCTGCATTTTGTAGATGAGAATGTTACTGTTACTGTGATAGGTGACTACAGCTGTCAGTGATGATGCAAAATGATGGTGATTCATAAGTGTCTTAATCTCAATTTACTGACCACTAGAGTAAACTATTGAGCCTCTATAACTGTGTTTTGGACCCCGCTTTGGGTTTAATTTGACCAGGTTTTGAGATAATTTTGTCTTCACTTACACATACATATACAATCTATGTGAATGTGATTTTGATTGTTATTGCTCACAGCATTGAAAAATGCTTTAAAAGTAAACATCATCTCACAGAATCAGCGTCCTTGTTAGTCTGGATAATCCTCTCTGTCAACAGTGTAGTAGCTACAGTTCTTCAGCAGAAAATCCAATGAAAACTGTTTATAACTAGGTCTGTGGATTTTTCAGATTCATGGAAACATTGTTTAAAGAAAGTCTTGCTGCTGTGAAAAATGTTTCGGTGTCATTTTTCAATGCTTTGAGCACCACAAGCATGCATGGCTATAGGAAAATATACCATTTATATATATATATATATATATATATATATATATATATATATATATATATACACTACCGTTCAAAAGTTTGGGGTCACCCAAACAATTTTGTGTTTTCCATGAAAAGTCACACTTATTCA
>JAVQJL010077545.1:0-37394 GCA_036024295.1 Nannoperca obscura
TACATATATATATATACATATACAATTAAGCTGAAACAGCCCTTGCTAACGTTCAGGTACTCACACCAGCACAGGTCGAACAGCGTTGTTCATGTTGCCGTAGGCGGCCCGGCCCAGCAGCTCCCTGAAGCAGCTCTCTGCCAGCGCCGCGGGGTTCTCCTCTCCATCCTGACCCACCCCTGAAGGTGTGCTGGGGTGCCCCGCCCTGTCGAGAGAGAGAGAGAGTGAAACATGAAACAACTGGGAGACTCGTCCTCGAAAGGTCAGAAGGACTGAACACTGCTGGATTCTCCATCGCACTGATTCCATTTAGCAGAAAGGTGCAACAACATTTAGAGAGAGAAGAATGAAGGACTAAAGATGGAGGAGAGACTGAAAAGAAATCAATCAGAGATAAAAAAAAACAACTGAGAAATCACATGAAAGTGTATCGACCAGCCTCAATCACGTGTGTGTGTGTGTGTGTGTGTGTGTGTGTGTGTGTGTGTGTGTGGTCCATCAGTCTGCATCTGGAAATACAGACATGCATGCAAGACATTTGCATTGAGTGTCCTGCAATATTTGTGTGTTTCTCTCCTGATGATCAACTAATTGATTGATTGGTTCACTTTAAAGATTCCCTGACGCTCCATAACTTAAGTTGTACAGAACAGAAAGTCGCACTTTTATGAGTCTGGATCCATTCATCCAGATGTTGCACGTCCACACAACACGGATCACGAGCAGCACAGACAGATTTAGTATCTCCGGGTCTTGTAAATGAGGATAAGGGACAGTTTTATGCTACTAAATAATCATTTCATCCAACTGACTGTGTGTGTGTGTGAGTGTGCGTGCGTGTGGGTGGGGGGGGGGGGTGATCATTTAAATATGGGATACCGACGCACATCGTCTCAAAGACATTCATGGTGTCACAGGAAAAGGGAAAGAATGAAAAAGGAAAGGCTGAGAGAGAAGTTCAGATTCTGCATACTTCCTCACCCCCTCACAGCGTGATTGTCCAACACATCACATTATTTTCTACATTTAGGTGGAACTATAGCTGCCACCCCCCCCTCCAACATGTCTACATGGTAACACCTCTGTGCAGTTAAACAGGTGCGTTAAAGAGACATCTGAAGCCCCCGCTGCCCGACCACTTCAGCTTTAATTACAAGATTTATTGGGAACATCGAGTCAATACATCTTTGATGATTCACAATCAAATATGAAAAGGTCTGCTCCCAATAAAAAAAAAAAGATCTGAATTGCAAATAAAGCTGGACAGAAGCTTCTTTCCTTCACTGCTGTTATGAAGAAGTGTTGAACGTGTTCTGGTGTCGCAGTTCAAACACTAAATGAAGATCACCATCTCCTGCAGAAACCTTTTCTTTTGATTTTATAGCAGATGAAGAACAGGAGCAGATTCTGAGCAGCACGCCTTCGTGCCGAAGCTACGAGAAATAAAAAGTAAGTCTTCTGTTACATCTGAAAGCTGCTGATAAGAGAAAGAGATTCCAGCTGCTTTCACAAACACTGCAATATAAATTACTCTGATTCCAGAAACACACAAAACCCAACCTGATTAATATGAAGTATGAAGAGGTAGAAGACTAAGAAAGGCAGTGGAGTCACAAAGATGAAAGGGGAGAGGAGGAAAGAGAGAGGGAGAAGAGAGTTGATGGAAATTAAATCAGCATCTTGATGGACTGAAGCAGGAAATAAGGAGCAAACAACCGCAAGTCCAGATATATGAGTCAGAATTAAATCAGGATTAATGATCCTTATCATGAGCTGTTTAGTTCAAACTATCGAGGCCGGGTCACGTTCCCACCAGAAACCAACCATTAGGAACTGGACTGAGACCAATAATGAGTTATTATAAAAGCCAATTAATGTTATTTTATAGTAAATGCTCAAACAGCAAAAAAAAGATAGATAACATGCCGACTTTATTTATACGACACAGATTTGTACGAGTGTTTTCTGCTCTGCTACTTCAGTCGTGGACATTAGGTTGAAGGACGTGAACCTGAGTGCTGCCAGGAGACGGGAGGCTGAGACACTTCTCCTCCCTGTAACACATCAACACCACGTCCAGCTTTGCTTGAGAGAGAGTAGAGTCATTATTCAGCAGAGCTGCCTCGTAAACAAACTGTAAACATGGGCCTATTTAAAGCGTTTGAGCAAATGACACATGCGGCCGTTCCTGGAAAGTTAGCGTTTGACTTGTGTTCCACTGCCGCCTCGATGATCCTGTAGCTTTATGTACAAAATAAACCTTTTTGTGTACAACTTTGTCCTTTCTTGCAGATTTGCCAGGACTCCACCGTCCTGGCAGGAGACCATGCAGGCCTCCCGTTGTGTGTTGTATTGATAGAATAATGCAATAGTAAATCACTTCCGCGGCAGTAAGCCCGGTCACAGATGGACCGTAGGCAGCCGGGTCTCAGGAGGGAAACAATGCAATTACAGGCGGCCCACACAGGCGGTTCAGGGGAAATTAAATGCTTATTGCTTGTTAGAAGCAGGGGCATGAGATAAAAAATGAAAAGCTCTCCTGTAATAGAAGGTGGGCTGGTGTTTTTTAATGAAGTGGCCAGAAGTGAAAAAAACTTAAAGAGAGAGTTTGTTTTGATAATTGGTAGAAAAATACAAAAGTTAAACTCCTTCATTCAGACAGACGACAGGCTTCATGCACCACGTTATAATGAAGGAAATGAGGAATATGTAGACATTTCTAATTTAATGTAATGGTGCAGCTGCAATGGCTGTGATGAAATATTAACAATACTCTTTTTTGTAATAGTAAGTACATAATAAGACTGAACACATACCAGAATAATAATAAAAAACAAGTATTTTGTGCTTTGATCGCTGCAGAGGCTCAGGACGGGGAGGTTAGTGCTCAGTTTGGGGGCTGTGATACTGCAGCAGGTACAGAAAACATTTCAAGTTGGAAGTATGTATCGGGGGACTGCTACAGGTCTGCAGTGTTGGTGTGTTGTTGGGCTTTAAAGCCACACCATGTCCACACTGGTCAGATGGTGAAAGCAGCATTAGTCCTCCATCATTGTCTGCGTTCAGGCACAGTTACACATGAGGGTTACCTGCATCAGACAAGATACACAATCACTGTAGTTTCATGCCTGTGGTGGAAGAAAAATGGACTTTGAAGGTATGTCTCTGAAACCTCACAAGAGGGGAGATGCTGCAGGAAGACGATGGCGTTTCTGCTTTACACAAAAAGGATCTTCTCACGTACGCAGTTACCGACTACGTTGCAGACATTTCTGTTCACATATTTAAAAAATAGATACAGATAGATAGATAGATAATTACTGTGGCCTGTGAAGGCAGCTGCACGGATTCAAACTGGGACGCATCTGTTCCATCAGACGCTTGTGGGACAACTGAAAAACTCAAAATGTCTCGTGTGGAGGTGATTTAATGCATAACATGTCAATCTAAATGTACTTTGCATTGAAGGACAGATCTGCCTCACGACTGCAGTGATGAACTGGGACATTTAAAGGTCTCTGTGGGAAGTCTGTTAGTTTGAATGTTAGTGGCAGTAATATTATTAAGATATAAATCGGGCACAGGTTGCCTGTGAATTATTACAAGGGTCAACTCAGTCGGAGGTTCTTTGTTGCATCTCTCCGCTATCACTAGATCAAACTGAGTCAAGGTATTAGTTGTGTATTGGTGAACCAGCAGTCGGTCCTGAAGAGGTTAAAACAAACACGTGACGTCAGTGATGAAGAGAAAAACAAACAGTTGGAGCTCAAAGTCAAATTCAAGGTGGCTGCCTTAAAACACAACACTGTGTGTGTGTGTGTGTGTGTGTGTGTGTGTGTGCTGCTGAACAACACAAGCACGAGAGCTTTTCTTCATTCTCCCAGCCTCCACCTCTGCTTTCTGCACGCCGCCCACGTCCACCCTCCCCGAGAAGCAATTAACAGAATCAAACGTCCTTGACCGCGGCTTCAGCAGGGCCACCAGGGCTCGATTAGGAAGTCCACAACACGCCGCTGTGGAGACAACTGACCACGGGCGTGTATGGGAACAACATTTACCCGAAACAGACCAAAAAAACACAACATAACAAACATGCTTCCTCCTCGGGAGCAGGTTTCCCTCAGAGGACGACGTCTAAGTGTGTTTCTGAGTCACACTATTAAACTGACAAACCCCAAGTCTGCTGATGGACATTGTGTTTGACAGGAGGCTGCTGGAGTGCAGTGATGCTGAGCTGCTTGGAGGAGGGGGGGGGCTCTGAATGTGCAGAAAACTGTGGCAACATCATCACAACTAATGTCCACCTGTCTTTTACAGGCTGAAGACGGACCAGCACGCTGGGGGGAGGACTTCTGGCTCTGCAGAAGGTTTTAGATTTACAGCACATTCACTGTCTGGTTCAGCCACAGTGTTTCCAGCAGCAGCAAGAATCACTAAGTTACAGTGTTCTTAAAAAGATTACTGGACAAGTTAACAACCAATAATCGATTCATCCTTCAAATATTATGTAACACAAAGTGTACATCTTCCCATAATAACAGTGTCTTAAACTACTGGCATGGCCAATAATCCATGGAAATGAGTTATTAGAGCAGTAAATTGAACATATTTCCAATTATAATAACAAAGTATGACCCCATTTACAATTGATGTGCTCCAATTCACTGAATGGCCAGTCAAGTTTAAAATATTAATTATTGCAAACAATGCTGCACAACCTCCAGGCTTCATTAGAGGACGTCAGTTCGATGAGACTGAACATGCTGGGTAGACTGAGCTCCTAGAACAAAGTCTGACCCACTTGTCTTGTTGCAACAAAGAGGACTGTGCTTATTATTGTATGAATGATTTGCTAACATGTCAGAGCTGTGTGACGGCCAGATGGTTTATATGTTTTCTTCCCCCTGGTGGCCAAAAAGCATGTAACAGCTTTATTAATACTTCCTGCAAAGCTCTGATTGGTCCATGGTTTCTTTGACTTTCTGAAATGGCCGTTAATGCATCACAAGAATCTCTGACTAAATGGGTACTTAGAGGTCTGAAACAAATCCACAAAAAGAGGTGGGGGATCAGAAAACACTGTTCTGAGTCCTTTTGGTTGCACGAGGACTGGTTGTTCTGTGGTGAGGCTGTGGAGCAGCAGGTTGTTCTGAAGGACATGTTTTGTATTGTTTCAGACTCTTCTGAGCTTCACACGCTCGGGACAAACTGAGTTGAACTTAATCCGACTACAAAGGAAAGCTTGCAGGGTGCACTGGCATCATTCGAAAAGGATCATCTCGTTTTCATGTGCTAATAATGTCCACAGTTGGTGAAGGTTGTTCTCAAGGTGACTTCTTTGATGTACAGTGTGGCACTTCTCACCAGAGAGGCCTGCTGTGCAAAGTTACAGAGCACAAATCTGCTTTATGTGAACCAATATTTATATTACAGCTTTGACACATTTCACCACACTGACACCGAGTTCCTCCGGATCCCTGCAGGTCCCTGTGGAGGATTCAACCACCAGTGGTGGTTTGGAGCAATGGTTTTATGAGCAGATGCCTGTTTGGTTTGCAGCATGTGCATGAGGACGCAGGTGCACATGCCTCTGCAGTCAGCATGTCTGTTCTTAGGCTTTAAGTGATCCTACAGATGGAAATGATCCTGCGAGCTCATGTTTTATTTGCAGATAAGTCTGGTTCAGATTTCCTGCCAGCCCGGCCCAGTTCAGGTCATTCACAACCTAATACGTGGGTTTGATACGATAACTGTACAGAGGAGCGCCGTTGAGGCATGTTTGTAAACAACCAAGATGGCTGCCAGTGATGTGAACAAACAGCTGCACTTAAAGCTTCTGTTGATGAGAAAGATGTGTTTGTTGAACTCCAGACAGGATTCGCTCAGAGCTACGTCACACTGCTCTGATTGGTTGGAGGTCTAACCAGCAGCGTCCAGAGGCATTATGGTCCACGCCTGCTAATAACGCCGCTTGGAAATCTGACATTAAACAACAATGGATGAGTTTTCAGTCTTGTATGAACCAATCCGAGTGACAGGTCTATACAAAGACTGCTGTTTAATGTTCAGGATGAACACTGACACTTCAAGGGTTTCAGAAGAGTCGTCACTCAGACAGAAGCTCCAACACGTCCAAATAATGAGCTCGAGACAACAGGCGGGGTCGGATCACATCTTAACCCCTTTATTCCTCCACATTTGATGCTACTTGTGGGGCTTCAGGTAGAGAAAAGCCAGCAGGAGAAGAAGAAAAAAACACACAAGGGATTAAAAAAAAGAAAAAGAACAGGGTCCAAAAATAGCTTTTTGTTCACATGGAAACCACCCGAATGAGGCGGTGAGGAAGGAGAGAGGAAGGAGAGAGGAAGCCACGGTGAGAGCGAGGAGAGGAGGAGAGGTGATTAAAAAAGAGAGAATAGAAGAGATAAACAGAGAAGGTGTTAAAAACAGGAGATGGTGGAGTGGAGAGAAGGAGAGAGATATAAAAACATTAAAGCGGAGAAGAGATGACAAGATGAAGAGGACATATTCAAAGGGGATTTTAAAAAGCTGTTTTTGTTTTATCCGTCTTGATTTGTCATCTCAGCCTCAGGTCTCAGGTCTCATGTAAAGGAGGTTTCTGACCACAATGCGACTTTTCTGGTTAATTAAGATGCATTTGAAAGAAAACACTGCATTTTGAAATATTTGGATTTACTTTTTTTTTTTTTTTTTATCCCTGAGCTTTGCCCATCAGGCTACACACATGCACCCCACCCACTGGTAGGTGGAGGTTAGTGGGGCTCTGCACAGCATGACAGGAAGAGCTGCAGACCCCACCCTCGGGGCCTCCTCCTGCATGTTTATCAGGTTAAAAAAAGGGATTTATTTGATATTTTGATTTACTTCTTTCCAATCAAGAAGCAAACACATCATTGACATTTTGACGTCACTGTTTTGTAAATGCAATCTACATGTTTGTACTTTTACTCTGGTGTACATATATATATATATATATATATATATGTATTGCACATGTGTATATAGGAGGAGGTGAAAGGAGAAGACTGAAGTCAACTGGAAAATACAGAGGTGAAGAATGACGAGGATAAAATAAAGAGTGAAGGTGAACCGACAGCTGAAACAGAGCTTCCTCTCCTGCCTCGCAGATCGTGCGTTAATAAATCTTCCTGGCCTCAAACATCGGTGAAAACCCCAGGAGAGGAGGAGGAGATGCAGAAAACTCCTCAGTGTGACACATCGACCGGGATTTCCTCCTTCATCCAGACTACAGGTTTGAGGACTGAACGATTATAATGAGCACCGAGGTGTGTGGAGGCTTTAATTCCCAGGTTTGAGCTCAGGCGAAGGTTTATATTACTTCAGCCAACGCTCGGATCCAGAGAGCCTTACAGCAGATCCAACAGCAGGAAACACTTTAGATTCTGACTCGTCTGCAGTGAATCTTAAAGAGGTAAGAGGTCAAACAAAGAGACATTAGTCTGTTCAAAACTGAACTCAAGTCACACAACAAACAAATGTTTTACCCGCTCACACATCTATGTTAAAAAAAGGTTTTAAAAGTGTACAAAAGGAGTCTTTCTGATTTCCAAAGTACTTTCAAAACTTTTTTTAAGTAATTAACAATTTTGTGCTTTTCTGCATTGACCTTGGGAACCTCCAGGACAGAGTGACAGTGAAGAGCTAAAGAAACAGCCAAGACTGTAGCAGCGATAAATCACCTGCTGTCCCAGCAACACTGCTCCCATACGATAAGAGAAATGTTTGGGAGGGAAATAAAAGCTGCAGAAAACAAAGGTCTTTTTCAAAAATGAGTTATGATTGGGTGAAACTCAAGGACAGTACTGTAAAGCAGGCTTTGTTGTCTCCACTCTCATTGTGAAGTGTTATTTACACTGTAAAGTCACAATAGATATTTTTGGGGACATTTTCCTTATTTTCTACTCATTAAATCTGAATGTTGGATTTGTCAGCTGCATATCTGCATATCAGAAATGTTAGTGCGTTTATTCCATTTATTATTATCATCATTATTATTTATAAGTCATTTTGGCACATAAGCAACAGCATGGTGACCTTTCTGAAACTAAAGGACCATATGTACAATCAAATGTTGTGAACAGTTTAATGTTGAATCAGAAACTCAACAACTTAGAAATGTAATAATCAGATGTAACAGTTGTTTAATCTTTTCTGGGTATTTTTAGGGTGAAAAAACAAACAATTACAGCATCAGACATGTGAACTCTAATCCAGACGAGGCTAACAGGAGTGCTGTACACTGCACTGACTCGGTGATTCTGGATGTTGAGGCTTAAATTCATCCTGAGCATCGCAGAGAATACGAACACCAGAGAGGGATCGGAGGTCTGTTACTGTGCAGAGGAGGTGGATTTACACCTGCCCACATTTACCAGGTCACCTGCAAACTACAGTAGTGTCCATCTCAGAATGTCAAATCCAAATTTGGGATGGAGAAAAAAGAGTGAGAGTAAAAAACAAATCACAGAAAGATCTTTGATTATAACTGTCCCAAACTGAACTCTGCACGTGTTGGTGTGTGTGTGTGTATATATATATATATGTGTGTGTGTGTGTGTGTGTGGTTGAGCAGCACCTGTCCAGGTCGTCGCTGTCCTGCATGTTGAACAGCATCGACGGGATCAGCTTGTCCATGTGTTGAGGCTCCCAGATGATGGCCTGCAACTCATCATTCACTGTCTTCCTCACCACGCCCTGCAGACCTTTAATGCCGGCAACACGGATCCTGACAAGGACACAAAGTACCGGTTAGACATGGACACAGACAAATGTTTTCGTTTTGAAGCTACGATACGGCTTCAAGACATTTTGGTTTTGAAATGCAACAATATAAGACAAACATATCTTCTCTGTATCGATTGCATTTTCACATGTGCTGCCTGAGGAAGCACAAAGGTCCTGGCTGGGCTAAGTTGTAACCCCCATTCAGATTCTGTCTGCATGTTATATGACATTTGAAGAAAGAAAAAGAGTATGGCCAGAAATGCCCAGACACAAAGAATAGGCGGTGCCCAGTATATCTTTCAGGTCTAAACCTTGGCTCTAACAAATGATAAATATTGACTTCAACATGGTTACAATTGCTGTATACTGATTTCCAATTCTGTCTGGATGTTTTAGAGTATGGATAAAAAATGCCAAGACACTGAAAAGGGGGCGGTGCCCAATATTTATTTCAGTTCGTCCCCGGGTTCCCACCCGGATCACTGACACACCGTGACATGTTCAAGGACCAATGGGAACATCTCAGGCAAACTATGAGCATCTCTCTGCAGAACCAGCAACAGTGTGAAGGTTTTTCATCCAATTTAGTTGAAAAACTAAACTTGACAAACGAAGATCAGCTTTCTTTGACTCAAGGTGCCAACACTTTGAAAAAACACAACTTGAAACATAGATGACATTAGATAATCTACCCTTATATAGTTCCTTTCACACATACACAAACACTGTATTAGTAATCAAGTGTTCCCCTTGTGCCTGTGTATGTACTCAAAGACTCAGTGTAGTTTGAGGGTTTGTTGTATTACTTCACTGCAGGGACGACTCACTCAGTCCCTCAACTTCTAACTTTTATCTGGTTTCTGAGAAAACAGATATCCACGTAATAACACTTAGCATGTGTTTGTGCTAGCAATGATATAGAAACTAAGACCACTGACATAAACACACAAGCATTTACCCTTCCAGCCGCTCCGAACTGCCTCAGCAGATTCTGCAGAGCAGGACTGGTCTCAGGTCCAACACACACAACAGTATGAGCAATAATATGAAAAACAGAACGGGTGACCTCGCCTTAGGCCTAATCCAATAACCAGCAGAGAAATTCTATTTGGGAATTCCTCTCCACCGACAGCGAGACGGCACTGAATGGAATAATGAAATACAAAAGGAAAAAAAGCAAAGTGAGAAGTCGTACTGTTTATAGCATGGCAGTGGCAAGGTATCAAGCCAACTCGAAAATAATCCCAGCATCCCCTGGCTCTCACCGTAGCACACACCTCCAACCAACACCAGCACGCACACACACTCACATCCAAGTGAATCTCTATGCACACATATGCTCACACACCTCTGCACAAACACAGGTCTCAGCTGTTGCAGGGATATGTTTGCATAATAACTTCAGTAATTCTGGGAGAGAGGCAGCTATTTCCACAAAGAATAAGAGAGAGAAGTCTTCAGGTATTGTTTTAATGCACTGCTGATCTGTATTAGAGTCAGAGGGTGGGCGTCTCAGTGGGAGAAGGCGTCTTGTAAAGTGCTATGTGGTGTCACAGCCTCGCCTGAGCCTCACTGCCACCACCGTCGCTGAGCTATTTTTACCAGCCTAACAATCCGGCTGGCAGGCACAGACGTTTCTGTGTCTTCGAAACAATGAGCGAGTCTGTTGCCTGACGTCTGGCTCCCTAAACAGGCTCATTATTCTCTGCTGCTTATGATTTTAATTGCTTAATATACCAAGTTAATGATAATGCATGTGGAGGATATTGGTATTTTGGACAAATTGCAATCATTTATTTTTGCCCTTTCACAATGTACCTGCTCAGAATATATTATATATAGCAAAAACTATTCTATTCTCAATTCTTCTCTATTCAATACAACTTTATTTATCCCTGTAATTTTATGCAGCATCTTGCCACCGACATCAACAGACAAACGTGCATTAGATACAAAGAAACAAACAAAACATACTGTTGATCACAAAATCAAAACATAAACAAACTATTAGTTTAAAAACAACATGTGGAGTTGGTAATACATTAATTAATAATTATATATGTCTAAACAACAATCTAAAATGACGAGTGAATACACTGTGTACAGTTCATCCACTCATCCGATCAGTCAATCAATAAATCCTACCTTCATGAAAGTTGTCATGAAATGTTCAGCTACGGTTGAAAATGTTTGAGAGGTTTTGATTAAAGTTTGACGATTACAGAGGCTGCAGCAGTTTGTGATGATGTTGAATTGTACTTACTCAGAGTTGTTTCTAATATCGTGTCTATCCTCATGGACATGAAACTTCTCTCAGGTCACAGTACTGTATGTTTTTACGTCCTTATACTTCCAAGCTCTACTTCTTTCTACTTTGTGTCGCTCCCAACATGCGTGGGGTTTCCTGGAACGTTGTTCCACGAACGTATTCTAACCTTGTCTCTCAGGATTGATGTGCATTACCCATTAATCTCAAATGATCTTATTCCCTCAGGCTCCATTTTGTGCTGGCTCGATCTGATTCATTTTCTTCCAAACCCCTTACCCATCAGCTATTAAAACTACACATTTTTATACAGAGTATAACCCATACCTGCTAACCAGTTTGGGATGAATCGTTTCAGATTCTGATGAATGTAACCGTGCAAGTGAGCCAGTTTCTCTGTAATTCACATCATTTAAGCCAAGCTATTCAGTGCAGCAAGGTGGTGTTGTTAGTGAGCCGTGTGGTCTCAGTGGGAGGGGAAGGCCATGAAATATGGATCAGAAGGAGATATATTTAATTCTGTATTCACAGGATGATGGCTGGTGAGGATGGTGTTACAGCCCCTCCCCCGGGTGGATGTGTCATCACCTTATAAAAGAGGAGGCTGTTTCTGAAAGGTGGAGTAGCGGACGTGAACAGTAAAATGTATTCACATCAACAGTGGAAAGCTTCACTATCAGTTTTTAGAGGAGAAAATCAATGCAAGTAATGTGAATGCCGGTTTTCAAGACACAACGAACTGAAGCAGCTTCTTTCTCCGACTCGAGCTCCATTTCACCACATGAGGAGACCTAATCAGAGAAACTATTTGTGCTTTCAATAATCAATCTGCTGTTTTCGCAATAATGTGAACGGCGTAAACAAGTCCTCCGCGGAGCTAAAGAGTGAAATTAAACAATTTATCATTTTGTCGCAGGCCGCCTCTCTCTGGAACTATATTTAGATTTGTTTTGGTTTTAAAATGAAGATAATTAAATAATCTGTACGATCAGAGAGAGGAAACAGTCTACACTTATGGTTTTTGTTTAATGAATGGTGCAGCTTCTCTCTGGATTTAATCAGTAATCAATTCGTCATCTTGTTTTGAACTGGAATGCAGTGGTGAGACCTGTCGAGGTCAAGCTTGAATTTCTACACTCAGCAGTCTCAGTGTGTAGAGTGGTCTGCGCAGTTTGAATACAGGATTGGGATGTGACAAATACTGAATGTTGTCTACGTGGCAGTGAAAACATTTTTTTCTAGCGGTAGCATGTGTACAAAGAACAGTAAGGGGCCCAAGAATTATCCCTGAGGGATCCCACATGGAATTCAATCAGGAAAACATGATAAAATACCTCCAAACATGATTATAGACAAGCGGAAATATAAACAGAAGAACTAAAGCAGTTTAAGACCATGTCAGAAATGCCAAAGTCTCTAAAATAATGTGGAATATTTGAGTCCAGTCCATGTTTTTAAGTTGTTGGAACTTTCTAACTTCTTACCTGGTTCTGGTCTCAGTATCTTCATGAACAGAGTGGCACATGGCGCTGAACTGGGACACGAAGAAGTCATAGCGCCGATGGTAGGACGGCGTGTCTTCCTCAATGTTGGCAAACTTTACAAACTAGAGAGAGGATGAGGGGAAGATGAGAACAACCTCAGTGTCAACCCCAAAAAACAGTTAAGAGACATGATAAAACTCTCTGTAGACAGAAAAACACAAAGCTCATCACAGAGACATGTGTTAAGGAGGAAAACACAAACAGGACGACAAACTGGTTTGAGGCTGATCTTTAGTTTGTTTATCGTCACAATAACCAATAAACTACCAACAACTATTTTAGAGGAATGAGTATGGACTTTGTACTGGCAATACTCAGTGCTTTAAATATGAAAATCTGTCCTCAATCCACCTCTAAACAGCCTGCACTGATGTTCAACCACCTCAAATCAGAAGGGAAAATTTCAGTGTAGCTAGTAATTATGTGACTTTTCACTTCTCAACATGGAGAGACAAAAAACAGACCCACACAAGGTCTGCAATTACATCAAGAATACAATGACATACAGAACAATCCAGTGACTGAGAGTAAAAATACCGTCTTATATTTTTGAATGGGCATGAACTAGAAGCGATGGTGAGAATGATATTAACCATTAGAGAGCCACCCCCTTTTTGTCCAGCCTATAATTTCCTCCCTCCAAACGAGCGTAGAGTGTCCTCTGGAGAGGCCTCCTATCTCCCCTCACAGTCAGCTGCACTTGTCGCTACCCTATCATTGTCCACTGCAGCAAATTGCCTTTGTACGGGCCAGCGTTGGTGACCAAAACCTTGCCGTTCTACCTGGTAATTTCCTCCCATTTTGTGCCTAACCTTTCCTGGGGGTAATGGCTCAGATGGAAGGAGGTATGCCGGCAGCTGGCTAACACAAGAGCTGCTTCTCCTCCAATTCCCACATGTGTTATGGTGTTAAATCCAGGCGTTAGACACTCATAGAGAGGGGGGACTAATTACTGGTTTGTGTTTATGAGGTGCTGAGGGGGAACTCTGGTAACGACCCGAGTGTGGGCATCGTGTGTCGAACCCTGAATGCATTTAGTTTGCATTAATCATAACAAAGAAATATTCTTACAAATTTATAGATAGTTAAAACACAACACATACAAATAGCTTTTCTTTTTTTTAAGTAATGCTATCAGCATGGCTCTAGGGATGACAATGTTGTTGGTCGGTCTGCTATTCCACCACCAAGGTCCAGACTGAATGATCTCCACAGCTCTTGGATGGACAATTTACCCTGAGGGGAACAGTAATGTCTGTACCAAAAGTCATGTTGCCCTCAGGGTGAATCGTAAAAGCTGTGCTCATCCTCTGACTTTTCATCCACCACCATCATCAGGTCAGAATTAGAATCAGTCCAATATTTCTTTACACCATCAGCAGCAGCCGTGCTTTGTGTTTGTGCCATTTAATAAAATAGTGTCATGCTAACATTGCTAAACATCATGTTAGCATTGTCATTGTGAGCATATATTAGCATGCAGACTGTAGCATTTACTAGTGTCTCCCAGAGCTGATAGTGTTGTTGTGGTGCTAGGCTGACATGCCTAAAGGACTACTAATACTACTAAGACTTCACTTGTACAAAGCTATATTCAACTCATTTAGCCCGTTAAATACATCGGTAAAATAAGGAAGCCAGTTGTGATTCTTCAGAGGATAAAGTGTCCTTTCAGCTTCTGCCGTTGTGCTACTTTGGTAAATCTGCCAGTTGTCTGAGGACCTGTACAGACAGACGAGAGCTCTGATGAGCCTTCAACCTCATGGATCTCTTAGACTGGACCTTCTGGATCGTTTTTCATTGTCTCAGTTGTACCTGAAGCAACACGGCCGGTAACTGTTGTACCTCGTGTCTAGAGGAATTAATGCAAGACACACTTTAGGTGCTTTTTTACTTCTGATAATCACAATTTGGATACGAGAATAGTATATTGTCTAGTGTACTATTTTTCCCCCCAGAAGTCTTCCATACATCCTCTGCATTACAGGCACAGACCACTAAAAGTCAGCACACCCCTGGTTGAGATTATGGGCTCTGAATATATGAAGAAATTACATTTAAATAAAGCATTCAAACTAAATAAAAATCAATAAATGTGGGTTTGTTTTGGAAAGGGTGCACTTTCAATTTTTGATGACACCTCGCTGTTGATTGGCAATTATTCAAAGTCGTTTTGGAGGAAAAAACGCATAAAATAAAATAAAGTCTGGTCTTAGGTGTGTGTATTTTGATTATTTGCAGCAAATAAACTTCAAACCATTTGAACCCATTTGTGGGATTTCTATTTAACTTTAATTGAACAGAAGACTGAAGCCTTTCACGTGGAGAGGATAAGTGCTTTAAGTGAAGAGGGGGTAATTCTGGTTCAAGCTGAGGTTTCATCATGTAAATAAGACTAATCAAAAAGCGACAGGCTTCATGCCTCTCCGATGCCTCGTGGCAACGCAGTTAGGATTTTCAACAATGAGAAAATGAGAGGGTGATACGAACACCAGCACAATTTGTTTTGCTTTCCTGAGGCGTTTGTAAAGAGCTCAATTAAAAACAGAAAGAAATAAAGGTGCCATTAAAAAGCCCATTTGAAATGGACTGGTTTTACTTATCTATGCATACTGATTACACAACAAGTGGTGAAGAGTAAAATCCATTTACTGTCGTCCGCAGTGAGCAACTTCGGGTAAATCGCTCATTATCCATCCGCTCTTTAGCACAGTATGTCTGAATGGTGGCAGTAAGAAGTCTACAGCTTCACCAAGCACAGAGGCCAAAGTCTGAGTAAGTGAAACATACTGGGCGTACGGACGGACAGAGGAAAAGTCGATTAAACGTTCATTATTAGTGCTTGGAGAAGTTCCCAATGCCTGTTTCACACCACTGTGCAGCAACAGCCAACCTGCAAGCAGCTGCTGCCACTCAGTCCAAGGCTGCATGGTAAGGCAGGTGTTAAGGTGAACATCGTAGCGTTGGTCCAACACACCCAAAAGGTCCACAACATCTACACCAGCATGCAAATCGAATAAAAAAACTAAACATGCATTTGCTATTTTAGCAGCTCGGCACAGAGTAAGCAACTCGTGTCAGACACCAGCCTTCTCAGCTGCTCCATCGCTCATGGTTCTGTCCAACCTGCTGCTTTACTGCTGACCCTGATGGAGTGTCGGCTGGACAGTCTGAGGGGGTGGAGTCCGACGGTTTGCTCACTCAAGCCAAGAAGTTGGCTGAAGTCATTTCAGAAGTTTTCTCTTGGCATCAGTTTGGATTCCAAGTGGTGATAAGTGCACGGTACTGAAGAATAACACAGGGTGTGAAGCACGCCACAAGTGTTGCCTGATTCCTCCACCTGTCATTACTTCATTTCCTGTTTCCCCCCATTATATGTGACATTGCTGAACAGGAATCTAACAGCAGTTTGCAGGAAACTCTCAGAAATCCAGGCAGTTTATCACAGAACAGTGTTGAGTGCTAACGGGCTGCTGCCTCATGTAGCTTCATGTGCAGCCATTAAAGCTGCAATTGTTTTAGTTTTATAACCTGCACTATTCGGTTTTCATCAACCCAATTTGTTTACAGCAAACTAGCTCTGGTAACCCCACAATACACCACCCGCCCAGCAGACAGACGCTAGCTGGTGGAGGAAGTGGAGCATGTAGCAGCTAACGAGCCAGGTATTGTTCTCAGGAGGTGGCTGAGAACAAATCAGAACTCAAAGCACTGCTGGATGTGTAAAAGGACATTTGTTCACTTAAAAGTGTGAGGAAATGTTTGCAATGATGCGATGCTTTCAATCTATAGACGTGAAAGTGAGTGAGGGGTTCAATTCCCTGCAGAGGTGAAGGAGAAGCCGTACCATCGAGGGTTCATTACACTGTTAATGTACTTCTGAAGAACCAATGTTGTGTTACAGACGCGACATAAGATCCTTCATCGACTCTCGGATATCTCGTGTCATCACAAATGATTATAATCACATAGAAAATATAAAATCGGATGTTAAAATGTATGTTTCAAAGCCATTTGGGGATTAAAAAGTTAAAGTTAGTTGGTTTAACGTGTGAACAAGGCGGATTACAAACTGGGCAAAATGGGCCACCAGTGAAGAACCCCAGAGCCGCAAGGCCACAATGTTAGGCAATGTGATTATTATAGATTAGTTTGGTAAAATGCACTAAACCACAGCATAAACTGATGATCTGAAACATTTTCTTACTCAGCTTTCTGTTATTTTGTCAGAACCTTTACTTTATGATTTGATTTTACATTGTTTAATCAAATTATAACTAAAGTATCTTCAGTAACCTTCAGGCAAGTTTGTGTTGTCGACCTACTGCTTCCAATTCAAGAATCGTGCTTTGATGCTCAAAATGAAAACCAAATGAACTTGGTTTTACCAGGATGTAAGAGTTTACAGCTTGTATCTGCCTCTGAGCCTCCATGTAGGTTAATCAGGCAAGTGTGACGAGTTGTATCTGGTGTCATGCATTGAACACTATTTATTTAAATATTCTTTACTTCTAGTGTTTTTGTGCTTCTTCTTTTTGCATAAAAAGGTGAAAAGGCCCCGTGTTTCACTTTGGCTTTGAATGTTGGGTCTTGTCTCACAAATTCCAGCACTATTACTGACTTTTGGAAAGTGAAGAGGAAAAGAAAAAGAGCTCAAACAGAGAAAAAATAAAGACTTTACTGTGGACGGAGGAAGGGCCCTCTGTTAGAAGAGGAGCCAACACTTCACTGGCCATCTGTGAACTAACTGTTGTGTGAAATCACAAGTGAAGAAGGACGACAAAAGGCCACAGTGAAAGCAGCCGAAGGAATCTAACAGAGGCCATTTGTGAAGCATCAAATCTATTTATAGTTAAATTGGAAACTTACAAGGGGAAATAAAAGAAAACCAGGGTATAAAATCTCGTTTCCATTTTGTTTTCCTGTCAGAAAAAACAGACCGAGAACTTTTTATTATCCAGAAATTTCACATAAATGTAGAACACAGAAAGAAATGGAGATTTTCTTGGCAAACTGTGTGTGTTTGTGTGGCACATCTGGCTCCAGAGGCTTTAAATACCCGGCGTGTAAACTCCCCTGCGTCTGACTCAGTGTGGACTGATGAGTGTCTGTTCTGCTGAGACGGAGAGAGGAAGAGACTTCTACCCGTCGCAGGCTGCCAGGTTCTGGTGACAAAGTTCACTGGCAGACGCATTTAGAAACAGCCAATGCCCGGCAGCACAGCAGGGAGCAAC
The DNA here is from genome assembly GCA_036024295.1 of Nannoperca obscura. NCBI lineage: Eukaryota > Metazoa > Chordata > Actinopteri > Centrarchiformes > Percichthyidae > Nannoperca > Nannoperca obscura. Next base: position 17,811 of record JAVQJL010077545.1, read on the forward strand.
ACACTGCGGTGACGCACACACTGAAGACACACCTTATACTGAAGACACACACACACTGAAGACACACACACACACACTTGTACTGAAGACACACACACACTGAAGACACACACACACACACACTTATACTGAAGACACACACACACTGAAGACACACACACACACACACACACACACACACACACACTTGTACTGAAGACACACACACACTGAAGACACACACACACACACACACTTGTACTGAAGTCACACACACACACACACTTTTACTGAAGTCACACACACACACACACACACACTTATACTGAAGTCACACACACACACACACACACACACACACACACACACACAGAAAAAGTATAGAAAGCGACTGTTGAAGAGGGAATCGAGTGATAAAGGTGATAAACGGAGCCTGTTTCTAATGAACGTGTTGTTCTTAGATGGATTGGAAAACCTTTGTCTGATCCATTTACAGACCGACTCATCACCTCCAGCCCTGAGGGCTTCCTCTCGCCTGTTAGTCAGCAGAATATCTCAAACTTTAGTGATATTTATATGATATTTAGTGGAACGTCAGATCACAAGACAAGGAACAAGTCATCCCCTGGTGACGACCCACGGCGCCGCCGTCTGGACGTTATTAAACGCTCTAAACACCTTTTTCTTATCTGATTTTGTCTTGTAAGTGACAGACAGTTGAAGCTCCTTAATAGTGTTTTGTATTATCACTCTCACTGTCACCTCCAGATAAAGAGGTTCAGATCATCTGGATGAACTGTGTGATGGTGTGACTGAACATTTGATGTTCCCGTGTTCCCAGAACTTGGTGATCAAAATGTAATCATTCCTGAAAGAAGTGATGGACAAAACCAGGTGGTAATGAGCTCGATTTGTCCTCTACGCCGCTGTGACCTTTGACCTCTTGTGATGGCAGATATGGTGCGGATGCTGTTCTTCAGTCCGCTGCAGCTCTGCAGAGGAGGTCACTCAGAAATCCAAATGTGTGATGTTTGCAGCTAATTAGTGGAGGCTCCACTGAAAGAGTCAGACTGGTTTCAAACAGTCTTTCAACAAAATTGCTGTAATTTGTTGAGCTCGGTGTTGGTGTTGTTCTGCAGACATCTCAAACAAACTCATTAAACTGATAATTACCCCACAGAACAAACGCAAGCGCCTTATTTTCCTCCACCGCGTAAAACCAACCGCCGACATTAACCCGACAGCTCGGCTTTGTAGCCGGCGCCATAAGGAAAATTTAATTAACACGGCTCTCACCTAGAGGCGGTGTGCACTCCCCCACCCTCCAACCTGTCTGTGCTCCTCTGTCAGAGTCTAAATACCACACATAAATAATGCAAACACTTTCGTATCTAAACCTTCGGCTTGGTTTCCTGACGATGCCAAGGACGACTGAGAACAGGAGGAAGAAAGAAAAGAAAGCTGTGGGTTCACCTTCAGAAGGCTGGGGAGGAGGAACGGGGCTGACATTTGCTGGCGGCTAATAATAATTAGTCTTTCACAGGATGTGGTATGGGGCCATTTCCCCCGCCAGAGTAAAAGTTAAATTAGAGATTTAACCACCAACATCAACTGACTGATGTGTGTGTGTGTGTGTGTGTGTGTGTGTGTGTGTGCAGTATGAATTGTGGCTTTATGTTAATTTGGGTTTTATCTTTGCAGAATAATCACGAAAGGTGGATTCTTTCATTTCAAGGCAACATTTTCAAATGAACAACCTGAACAAACACAGAATCTTAACTAAGGTGATTTCACATTTCACTTGCTTTGTGAAAATAATGCATCAATTATTTCAAGTACAAGTTTTGGTGCTTTTGATCAACACTAGAAAACATAAAAAGTGTAATCATTTGAATAGAAAGCAGCCTCACTTCAGAATGATAGAGAAGCAGCATTTCACAGGCAAAAGAAACGCTTGTACTTCAAATGTCAAATCAACCTTCAGGTAGAAAGAGCAGACAGACTTTAACACATGTTGATTTAGCGACGCTCCCGTTGACCATGTGATCTACAACTAAACTGAAGGTGTTCATCAGCAGGTACGGAGGCTCGACACTGACAAAATGTAGGAAACGATCATCACACAAGTCCAAAATATCACTGCATACATCCATGTTACCAGCTGACTGAAGCTTTTAATTTGTTTACACTCCAGTTTATTGATGCATTCAGTCACATTTTTGACTTGTCTGACAACAATAATCCACACCTGGAGCCATCAGCTGTTCAGAGAGTGTGTGTGTTTGAATGCACTGTCAACATCTCTGTCCAGGTATCAAGAACTCATTTAAACAAAGTGATTGAATTTCAGAACGTCCCTCACAAATATGAACTTGTTGCAAGCTTTTCGTGAAGGGAAAAAGCCAATAAAACCTGCTGTGCAGTACATTTCTTGTTCCAAGCAGCCCGACGTTCTTGTCTTACCGAGTTGGTTCCCAGGACCTGCAGGTCTGGTTCTCTGGACTCCAGCAGCTTGGCCACCATGTGCAGGAAACTCTCCACGAAGGGTTTGATGCTCTGAGAGTGACAGGCCATCAGCAGCTGGTCCAGAGCCTCCATGGCGATCACCACGTTGCTGCGCACAGGTGGGGGGGGTAGTTCATCATCATGGTGCTTCATGCTTAATCACACAAACTCTTTTGGTCCTTTACAAAAGCACTCCAAAAGGTGAACAAGGTCTTAGAGCAGGTGCAAAGAGGGCAGAACAATAGGTAAAATGATAATTGTGACTTTTCTGCTAAACTAGTTGTACTCACTGTCTGCCAGCCGTTTGTACGCGTCATGTAATGAGCTAGTTGCTAACAAGCATCTGCAGATGATGAGCTGCAATCAGCTGGATTGTTTATCCAGAGAGAGGCTCACTGATATTTCTCTGCACCGTGTCAACAGCGCGGCTGCTTCTGGCTGGTTCTGGTGTAAAACCTGCAGTGCGTCCAGAAGCTGCTGACAAACCTGAGCATTTCTTTAACGTAGACTTCTGATTTCTGCTGAAACAAAAATGTTCACGAGCTTTTCTGCTATAAATAATAAGTAATTCTTCCAATCCATGTCAGTCAGTCCAACATCTGTGTCAGCTGTAAACATGGGATTTAACTGCTGACAGAAGCTCAAACTGAACTTATATTCACCACCTTTAAGACAGATCTGAGACCTTTAAAAAAGTTTTGAATCTCAGCAGCCTGGAAAAGATCGAATATGTGTCTTTACCTCATACTGTCACAACATTGCTCACAGATATTATTTCCAACACCAATATTTATTTTCCGCAGCAATCAGGGCAGTTTTACCTGTTATTATTCCATTACTGTGGTACTTGGTGTTAAAAAACGCTACTTGTCACTTAGAAACACTTGATTGTTGTTCAATGATGCAAAAGTAGCACATGGACTGTTATTGTTGTTATTTAGGTTGTTATTGTGGACAAAGTGCACGCTGTCTGTGTCGTGTACGTCTGATGAAACACGTTTACATCCTCCATCTGGGAGGCAGCTCTGGTTCGAGTGACGTAACTCACCCGAGCACACGGACATGTCACTTTGTTGGATGGACAGAGTGTTTTAGGAGACGCCGACTCGTTGTGTAACGACACGTGCGTGTGTGTGTGTTCTCCGACTGTCAGCTTCGGGGAATAAAAGTCACAGCCAATTAAACACCACTTCTGACATTATAATCACTGTATTGATTTGGTGCTGCCAGTCTTCTTGTAGAAACACATGAGGGATTTTTTTCTTTTGTCTCTCGACTCACTTTAATTACTTTCCAGGAGCTGAAAGCACAAAACGGTTCAGGGAAATGTAAACGTGCAGAAGCCGTTGTGATGAGTTTCACGACGCTTCCTTCACTTCGCGTTGATAAAGGACATCTAACCCTCGTTAACACTTGATACTTTGTGCTTTGTTGGCACATGTCTTACTTATGTCACATGTTGTCATATAATGCCACCAAAAGGGAGTAGACCCTCTCTAGGACAGTTTATTTGTTGTTGTTGTCGCCTACACAGGATGCGTGTGCAGTCATTTCAGTTTTCTTATTTCTGTTAGGGATGAATATGGTTTGATATTTGGCACTATGCTTCCCAACACGAGCACAGGAAGTATAATGTCATCTGCAGTCTGAGAATGAACTCAGAGCTTCACATGTTTTATTTTTTTTCTTCATTTGATCAAATCTGTACTATTGAAAGTGGTGCTTTCAGCAGTTCCTGATTGCATTGTAACTAACTAACTATGGTTACAAGGAGCGTCTTTTTTGGATGTTCTCTGACTGGATTTATAAACCTTTATCCTCAACAGACACAAAAAAAAAAAACTAGGTTGCATGATTTCAGCAATGTGTGTATGATCACAGTTCTCCTGTTCGACTGATTAATAACGCTCAGAGAAAACTACGTAAATCTGCTGCTGGGAGTTAAACTGCAGCATGCATCCTCATGTGTGATGTTGAAGTTACAAGTTGAAGTACAAATAAACTCGAGGTCAAAGGTCACTCACCCGTAGCGGTGTCGCACCACATCTCTGCTCAGCCTCTCGGCCAGGTAAGCTCCGATCCTGTCCAGCTTCTCTGGAGCCGAGACGGCGTAGAAAGTCAGCTTCTCCATGTCAGATTTACTGAGGCCATCCTGAGGAGAAGCACAAGGCACTCACAGGGTTAAAAGTGAGCTGAGATTATTTACTGTCAGCAAATTCAAAAACATCTGGATCGCCCCCTGGTGGCCGGCCGCAGTATAGGTCATATACCCCGCCCACATGGGCATGTCTTCAGCAAAGTCAAATAAAAAAATGTCCCCAGAGACAGTTTCTGTCAGTTCAGGTCGTTCTCATCCCGCTGAAGTTTGTTCAGTTGTTTGGTTCTGTGATCAGTCTGGTTTTCATTTGTTATTTGATACTATAAAAAGGGGGTGTGGCGTCATGATTGAGTCGTCCATCTTTATATACAGTCTATGTACCTGCTCCAAAAACTATTAACACCCCATCAGTGACACACTGTTGAATTGTCCCCAGTACATGCACTATTTCTCCTGTTTGTTTGATGAAAACTACAGTGAGCAGCTGTTCTAGGACATTTCTGACACATGAAACTACATATTTGTGTTTTTAAAGATTTCCACCTTTAGTGGAAAACCAAACGGCTTGAAACAGAGAGCCACAGACAGGAAGTCAGAACAGCTGACAGATGGACTACCATTGTTGGTTTAGGTCTTTTCATCGGACTGATAACGAGCAGTTCGGGTTCGGGCATCAATATCTGGATCTCTTGTTTATCTCTTCAAGACCAGGTGAAACCTGCTAAGTCCAGACTCCGAGACCAATTTCAAATAGAACAAACCTTTCTGGAGAACACTTCCATCTCTTTCAACTTCAGTGAATGAACCTTAAAAAGTCATTGAGCTAAAAAGGTGGAGGTCAAGTCGTTTTTGTCCCACATTAAGCCGACTTCATTATATTCTGACTCCATGTCCTGAAAGTGTCCCCGCTCTACGACACTGACATTAAAACTAACAGTGATGTTAAATGGCCTGTGAACGGGTTTGATTCTGCTCCTCTGCTTTAAAGACGGACGGCTGAACATCACAGATCACTGCTCAGAGAATATCACCGAGACTGAAACAGGTCTCACACAGGTGGAACTACAGTCAGAGGATAAAGAAAGGACACTTTAGTTTGTGTTTCTATTCCTTCTGGTTCTTCAAGGAAGTTATTTTTAGATTAACTGCCTTTTTGGAAACGTACAAGAGAAAGGACTCAAGGTGAACTTCAGCGTCATACAGCATACGACAACAGACAGCCGATATAAATACACTGCGGCCAGGTGTCATACATAAAGAGGACGGAGTTAAACTGAGACTAACTGCCCCCGAGGCTCTCGGGAAGTGATTATTCACTTGACAAGGTCTCGACCATTCGAGCGTTTCGATTTCCCACTGCACCTGTTTGCTTCCACTAAAGGCCCTTGAGAAGATTTTGGGGGGAGGTGATGGTGAGAGGTAAAAAAATCACTCTTGTTTATGGGATTAACCAGGAACTCATGCTACAGGTGATAATAACTTGCCATGGTCCTTTTATCAAAGCCGTGTCACATTTAATAGTCCGAGTTAGATTTATCAAAGTCTGAGGCGGTCACCGGGTCTCCACAGCCTCACGGTGATAACAAGCAGTGTTAATACACCGCTAGAGGTCCAATCTGATGTTTCTACTGTAGAAACTGACACTCAGACCTCCTTCCTACACTTTATTTTTACGTGTAATGGTTTGTGAACTATTTGGAGGTACAACTGAGGAGGAATATTTAAACCTGGAATAATGGTTTTCACGCACATATTATTATCTCAAACATGTTGTGGAAAACTTATTGACAATGCTGGAGATGATCCAAGCTCTCTGAGGGTTCATCACTACAAGTGATCCCTTTCACGTTGTGCATATTAACGTCATCCCTTGCCAATAGAAAATATGGATTATTATAAGGACTCTGTGGTGCTCAGGTTACATTTTTTCTTCAAGACATTTTCAGTGGCAGTTCCCCCCATTTAACTCAAGATCAAATAACTAAATGACACAGCTACATACATATCCATTGAGTCAATTGATCAATGCAAAAGTTCCCCACAAGACCTTTCTATTGGATCATCAACCATGCAGGGCAGAGATCTGACCAGGTTGTTAACCTGCAATTTAGTCTGAGAAAAGTCAGATTACACCGAGGACAAATAACTTTCTTTTAACTGCAGATGTGTAATGATTGTAGTAATACTTACTTTAGGGTCCTCCGGGAAGATGTTGTCCACCAGGCGTTTGTACCTCGGCCTCAGGGGCCCACAGCAGCCACAAACTCCTGCAACAAACAACAATAACATGACTATTAGCAAAGGTTACACTGATAAACTGCTGACCTCTGGCAGATAAAGGAAGCAAAAAAACCCAGGCGATGACCTCAACTCTTTAAAAACACAAAGCATTAACCAATTAAGACTTTCAGCTTTACCTCACATACCCCCCAACAGCTCAATATCACAACTGTCACCAGATAAATGGAGGTAGACGACCCGGTGGCCTAATTGGCTGCAAAACATGTCTGTATTCTCCTCCTCTGACTCATGACAGGCTCTTTGAGTGGCTGAATCTAATTTTACTCTGGATTCAAGAAGTGGCTGTGAGAGGTCATCTCCTATTGACTGGCATGAATTAGTATTACCAGCAGCAGCCTCTGAGTCAATAAGAAGAGATGAGTCATCAGAGACGTGTGAGGTGAGAAAAAGTTAAAGTCACAGGGAACGATTACAGAGCAGCTGACCGGTCAACCGTCAGGAAACTGAAGACCGACTTTAGAGGGAATTGTCAGTTTAGTCCTTCAGGGTTGATACCATCAATTCATTCAGGTCCGAGTCTAAAGTGTTCATTTCAACGGCAAATCTTTGCTTTTTTACCCAAAATTAAATCCAGTAATCATGTCCTCCCCAGAAATGTGAAGTGATCATGTACTGAAGAACCCCAAACACAAAGCAAAGTGATTCACAGACTCGTTAAGACAGCAGAAATCTGATTCATACATTTCTTCTTCACAACCAAGGTTACACTTCATAGATCATAGATCTGCTACACAGATCGAGAGCTGTATCTCACGAAACAATCAACTCAAGGTCGTCTAACTCTGTTGCTCAGGAACTTTCATATCTGTATCACACGGTCGCCATCAGTCGATGGATGTTCAGTTGTCACAGAACTGCAGATAGTTCATTATTATTAAACACCTCTAGGACTTGGCTTACAAGCTGAAGAAAAAAACAAGTTGAAAGCTCAGGAACAAGCAAGTAAGTGGACTTTCAGTTGAGATTGTTTGTTCACGGTCGTTTCCAAGGTCAAGAATGATCCGCCGAGCTGCACTCTGAAGCAAACATGAAGGAGAAACTCCAGGAGGTCAGCAGTACAAGTCCGGGACTACACAGCAAACTCCATCTGCTGATGAGGACTGTGTGAAACGGTCAAAAGCTCTAGAGAAAGGGAGTAAGATGACCATGAAATTCTAGAAAGAACTGCTAAGCTCAAGCTCAGCTCAGCTGGAAAACAGAGCTAAAACATGGGGTTAAATTGCTCTTTGGGCAGGTGTCAGATAAACACTTTAATGTTAAATTAACCGACCTGACTGAACAACTTACAAATCAGCAAATAGTATCATCTACCTGTCAAGACCAGAACTTAACGACCAGTAAAAATCCTCAAACTTGCACATGTGAGCTCAGACTTGTGAATGTTCCTGATCAATGAGCACGACTGTAACAGAGTGTCTCCAGCGAAATGTCAGGAGCAGCAGACCACGACCGAAAGGTCACAGCAGCATTCAGCTCCTCTGACGGCCGATCAATGACGAGAGCCTTTTAGCATCAGAGACCAAACTTCTTCCAGTTCCACTCAAACAATTCAAAAGAAACATGCTGGGTTGAAGGAAGGCGAAGACACTGAAGACAGAACAGAAACTCTAGTCCTCAAAATGACTGCAGAGTGGGTTTTGGTATAAACTGCTGTCGCGCTGCAGCTAACGATCACTTTCATTAACGATTCATCTGCACACATTTAGCATAGTCTTGCACATTTTAGAAAAGGCATTATATCAGTCCTTCAGAAAGTCCTATGGACAGGCGCCCCATCACAAACTCGGACTGTGAAGGAACCAAAAAGTGAGTAAAAGGGAATTAAGATTCTTTAACAACATATGAATCCTTGAAAGTTCATCCTTAAACAAAAACAATCAGCAAACGTACATGAATACAGTCAGTCCGTCCATCTGAGGCTTGTAACCTGTGAAGCAGGCTTCCGCTCCCTTTACCTGAAAAATCTTTGACTTTTGTCTGAAAGTTCAACTTGCATGTTGTTGAAGATGCACAAGAACATAGCCAAGCAAACAGCCACGTGACAATACACACCAACACAACACCAACTGTTACCTCCCAAGGCTGCCCTCTACCACCACTACCTCCATTAGAACCTTTGCCTCCTCAAAATCAGAAAATAAAAGGAACTTTAGGGAGGCGGGGGACTTCATTTCCCAGGAGCCCCTGCTCAGACAGTTCTCCGGGTAGCCTTTACATTTCGTAAAGACCTCTCAGGCGCCGTCCGGTCACCTTAACAGCTTCAGAGTTGATTTCTCGGCTACGGCGCAGCAGAGTTGGACGGAGCCCCTGGGAGTCTGGAGATTAATCAACCTCATTAAGGCTCGCATCAACGGCCTGTCGCCCAGGCAACCTTTCCAGAGGTGCGTTCATTATGGATCCTGCAATTACCTGCCACATTAGGGCGCAGAGCGGCGGCGGGGGGGTGGAGCTGTATTAGTGTAACCAGCCAGGTTTAATGGAATTCAGAAAGTCTACTGAGCTTCTTCTGGCTGGTTCTAGTGAAGCTGGAGGTGTCGCACAAACCACAACAGGTAAAAACACTGGGCAAAACGACCAGAGATCACTTCAGGGACGCTCATCGACGACTATACTTCTGTTTCTATCATTAACCAAATCTCTGTTGGGTTCAGGGCCGTCTGAAGATTATCCCCTCGGGCTGCAGCTGTGGTATCAACGTGTTTGATTCAACATTCCTGTTCAGCTCACAGTACAGCAATCGATTATTCAATTATCTGAAGAAGCTAATAACCTCTGCTCTGGTTTCTATTTAAACAAATACACATAGGGTTCAATGGACTCACTGACTCATCCAATCATTTCATCCGTGAGTTAAACTAGTTTGTTTTGTCTGCACACAGCCATGATGCACTGACTGATGGAAAACTCTCAGCTCTTTCACATGAATGGAGACTAATGTTTCACGTAATGATTGGACCTCTAGATTTCACAGTTCACATTGTCTTGGGAGTCAACCTGTAAAGCGCTGCCACGTGGCTGATTAGACGAGGGAACGTTAACAGGAAGTGAGTGAAATATGAGCGGCGACTGCCAGTGAAGCTGCGGGCGATCCGTCCGACAACACGGTGTCACTTTACATGACAACAACGAGGACACGGAGTCGCTGACGTGAAGCAACATAGACCAGGTTCAACCACAATCCTCCAGCTGCTGCAGATCTCAAAGTGACGCCACCTGCAGGCACGGAGTTTCACACCTGCACCTTTCTCCTCTTCAGCTGCTGACATGACGTTTTAAATGCAGAACTATAACTGAAGATCCACTGACATTTAGAAAGTCTACAAGAAGAGTTAAGCTGCCTTTGCACGGTCCTGAGCGCAGCACTCATTCATTTGAATGGCTTTTGCTTTTGTTTGTCATCTTCTGTTTACCTCACGATCATAGTGCCGACAGATAAACAGTAACAGAATAAAAGGCATTAATCTGTTACTCCAACTGGACTTCAGAGATCATATTTCCCACCTCACCGCTACCTTCAACAACGCAGCCGCAGGTTCTGAATCCAGACTAAAAGCAAAAGAGACTTTCTCTTCTCTTGTGAAACAACAGCTAAGCTAGCACACTTGTGTTTAAGAGCTGTTCCTTCTCCTGACGATGGTTTTTCAGTAAAAACAGAAAAGCTTGAAAGAGTACACACGACTCAGTCCTCTGCTGGAGGAACTCATCTCTTTACTATTATTAGAATATTTCTATACTGTTGTATTTTAGCTTTTACTCATGGAAAGGGTGAATACAGTACATCTTGTGAAAGGCATTTCTTGTTCTTACAGCTCATGAACTCTGAGAAAACTGATTCAAACCATATGGAATACATGTTGTTACCAACTCTTGTCTAAGCAGAGTAACTACCGATCAGCAGATGATCACACACTGATGTCCTTTACTAACCAGCACACTCCTGCTCATTCTTAGCAGAGGAGCTACAGATTGAACTTGGATTAACCGTCTCCTCAAAGCTTTAAGAGTCCCAGGAATGCAGATACTTCATCATATCATTTGTTCGTTTAAAGAAATAAAACAAATAATTAGTCATTAGTCATTTTAGCGTGCTTGAGCATGAAAGGACACTGAGGACGGTTTTGCTGCAGGTTTGTGTGTTTCTGGGCGTTTTAAGGAGCTTTGTCCTAAAACATCTAGTTGCAATGTTCGGGTTCATCCTCTGTACTCTTACGCTCAACAATGCCTCATTTTGTCTTCATAAAACAAGCCTGCTTCCAACTGTTACTTCTCCTTACAGTGGAGGAAGTGGATTTCTGCAGAAATATTAAGGAAAAATCAGGAGTTTTTATCAGCAAGATGTGCATCAGGTTGTTCTTTGCGGAGTAAAAATAACCTGCAGTGAAATAGAAACAGCATCGGGTTGGAAATCTCTTATTTAGTGCAGCAACATCATGGAAGCCTGACCTGGTTAACTTACAACCTTCACACTCGAAAAGCTAAAGATGCAAAGATGAATATCTACATGTACACACACACACACGCAGGGCTCTTGCAGAGTCACAGCATGTGTGTGTGTGTGTGTGTGTAGATGTGGAAGATGAAATGAAAACACCTGGGAGGCGGCGGCTCTGCCTGCGTGGTGTGTTCAGGGACAGCAGATGGATCAGCTGGAGGACAGAGGTGATGTACTTTTTATTTCCGTCCTCATTATTCTGCCACTGATTTGCTCTGGATGAGTTTGGTGCGAGTCTGGAGGGGAATTCTGCTTCCACGTGGTACCAAGGACAACCTTCTGGTAACCAAAGGATCACAGGTTTGATTCCATGTCAGAAAGCTAAATGTTACAAAACTTCCATGCAGTTTAGAATCTGTTGCTAACCATTTAAAGAATCGTTTATCCAACAGTGGGACATGGAAGAAGTATTTAGACAGAGAGAACTTTGTTAGCAGTTTACAGTCTTTTTCAGTGGATAGAAACTTTGTCCTGTGGTTGAAAACTCCAGATAATAACTAGAAAGTGGACCTTGACCTTTAAATCCTTGCGAATTTGATTTTGGTCAAATAAAACAAGCTAATTTGAAGGCTGTGGTCCAGCATCTGATTGATGACGTGGAATTAACACTTCACATCTGATAAACTGAAACATAAAACAATCATTACTTTGCGCCCTGATCCCATAAAAAGGCAAACTAATATATTCCCTGCACTCACAAGCTGACTGCATTCAGCCCCGATCAACTTGTTTGTGTGGCGGCACCAGTGGCAGAAAATGAATGACAGCAGCTGTAAATTACATTAAACCCCATTCGGGCTAAGAGCATCATGGCTTCAATACAGTAATAGAGGCGATGAATCAATTTGAGCGTCTAGCTATAGATCTGCAGAGAAGGCTGCATAATCACAGCGCGGCCTCAGATCGAGAGATTTCTCTGGTCACGCCGACTGATAAATTACACCCCAACACAACTAACTCGGCTGGCTGGGAAGACGCCATTACAGAGGATCAAATCCATCAGCCTGCTGCGATGCAACACAAGGGCAGAGAGAAATTAATAAAATCCAAAGGCTCACGCAACCAGCCTCTGTCACAGGTCCGGAGACGGCATTACAGATATGCTCCACAGCAGCAGGTGCACACACTTGAACACGTTTTTCTGAGGTTTCAGACAATATGAGCGGCGTGTTTTACTAAGTGTTCAAATCTATATACAGTATTTCTATCTGCAGTGGATCTTCTTAACACGTGTTTTCGTCCAAGTTGCATGTTTGGGAGAGATTTCTCATCACGGAGCAGACGGCTGCTCTGCCCCTACCAGCACCTGAGTGGAGTACCAACATAATCTTTATTTATTATCGATTCCCACAGACGAGGCCTGGACGGCCACCGAACACACAAAACACTGAATAAATAGACTGAGTGGAAAAATACTGAGAAACAAGCAGACACACCCCGAAACTGAAGGCAGGAAATTGTACAGTGTGATGAACTCGTGTGCATTTCCAGGACAGTTTAAATGAATTATAAATTAGCACCTCTTCATGTTCAGCAACGATCAAACAGCAACATAAAAACATTGACAACAAACCTGAAAGCGCAGACGGCTGCTCAGCTGCTAACTGCACCCACAGAAAATCTGTTAAAAACGCTCTCCAACACTGGTTTCATAAGAATTCTGGGTTTCAAAAGGTCACACGATATCCTTGGACATGTGTTTGGTTGTGGTTAGTCAACGGTTGGATGCCAACACAAGATCCCCCCAAAAATTGGCACATTTCTAAATAAAAAGGAAAGTTCTTTAAACTTGTATTTGTGAGACTTGTCTCGATGAAGCAAGACAAGCTCAAACCCTAAAGATGCATTTTGAAATGACTATTTGTGTGTCACAGTTTGATAAGCAACTACCCAGATTCCTAATTATATTCTTAAATGAGCTGTAACTTCACTGAAACAGGTCAGGATGTTTTAATATATTTCTTTGCCGTGTGGAAAGCATGTTGAATTCCCCATCTAGATAAATTAGACGGGGAAAGTGATCAACTGAGGGTGTTTGGCGTCCGACCTACCCGAGATCAGCAGGCCTCGCCTGTTTGAGGCTCGGCTGTAGTTGAAGGCTCCATCAGCCTCGGTCCGAGGCACCTGCCTGTACCTCCTCAGGACACCCCGTCTCAGGTAGACACAAAGAGACGGCATGACTGGAGCAACTTCCAGCTGAATCCAAACAGGTCACACGGCTTCAGCGGTCAGACATGAAGTCTTGGACCTGTTCTCCAGAACTTCACTAAGTAAATCCACCACGAGTCTGGCCGACGTTAATTTCATTCAAAAAGCTCAAGTAGTTCTCGTTTCCACTACACCTGAACAGGTTAGACCAACCGAAGGACTCAACATCATCACCACCAGCAGCAGCTTGCTCCTCTCCGGATCCTTCCTGCCACTGGTTCTTTCGAAACATCACCTCCTCGATGGACAACGAGTTCAGCCAATGGGCCGTCAGCTCGAGTTGTGCGTCTACCATCACCTGGGATTACCCCTCATTCTGACAGCGAAGACGAGAAGCCGCCGGCTCTAATGTGGGCCTGTCAGCAGGGGCTCGGGTTACCGGCCTCTGTGGCCGGGGGAAAACGTGATCCAACAGACGGATGAACACAAAACCAGGAGCGAGAACAACCTGGAAGTTTCTGAGACTTGACTGCAGTGGATCTCCAACAATGAGCTCAAAGAAACAAATTAAATGATATAATCTCACCATAACGTGCAGTGTGTTATATTTCTCTGGCATGTAATGCTTCTTGAACAGGTGAACGTGCAGAAAGACTTCAGACAGAAAAAGTATCACGGTGTGAAAGGATTAAACAAAACCTACTTATTCATATTGGAGCATCTTTATATTAATACAGAAAGGATGAACCTGAAGTGCAACCAAAAGTTAAAAAATTCAAAAGTCACTGCTAAATCCTGTCAGATCCATGTAAACTCAGGTTTTACAGTAACCAGACTACTGCAGCAACAACTCTTCTCCAAAGTTCCTTCCATATTCTGATTTATTCCACTAATCCAATTGATTATGTGCAAGGAAACTTAGAAAGGTTTAAAGATAAGTGTGTTTCTAAATGTAACTAAACATAATAAACATCATATTCAGAGCAAAACTAAAAAGTATCAGTCTTTAGATTCATCTAATCTGATACAAAAACTCTGTTTCCGTCTCTGTTGTGATCAAACTACTCTTAATGTTCACATTGTAGGTTATTTCTCAGTCAGAACAGGTCATCAAAGCTCAAAAACTGCAATTACTAAGAAGCTAAAAGGTAAATATTTGCAACACTTGCTGCACAGACGTACCTATCATGGAGCAAAGCAGTGTTCTACTTTCATTTCAATAAAGTTTTAGGTATTTAAACTTGAAACACATGAAAGCAACACAATTATAATTCAGGACGTAACATGACTCCCAACACAGCTGCGTCAGTGTGACAGGAATTACTCAAGATCAGTTAGAAGTCTGTGTTGAAGCAATACTTCCTCACAGACTAATGCGTTTCCCATTTACTGCGGTGAACACTTGGTTTAAGGTTGTCAGGATAAGATCTGCGAGGCCACATCACTACATCCACGTCTTGAAGAAACTGCGCTGCTCTGATTCATTTCAGTTACAATATCTCAGAGAGCTCCAACTTTCCCATCAAGCCAAAACAACACTCAGTTGTGCATGAAGAGTAGAAAACGTGACTTCTGAGACGCTCACTGGGTCAAATGTTGGCTTCAATGAAAGAACAGATGGTATTTCTGTGGATAATTCAGCTTCACTTGAGTGAGTTTACATGGAGTCAGCCAGGATGCTGATAGTCGACGGTTATATTCTCTGTCTCAAACCATCTATGAATCTAAATCTCACCTCCGGCGGCTCTGTGTACTTTAATCTACACCTAAACCATCTGTGAGGCACGTAATCTACAAGATTAAAGGGTGCCCTCGGCCCTCCTGATTAATTCCCTGGCCTTTGACAAGCAGATGAAAGCCATGACAGCGTTGTCGCTCCACACAGTCAATCTGTCGCGTCGCTACATCTTTCTCACAGAGCCTTTGTTCAGCTCAAGTTTTTCGGGGTTGGAGACGAGTGTGCGGGTTGTTAACACGCCCCTGTGGGGTGACACTGCTCGCTGATGGGACGGCGTCCTTGGAGATGAGAAGCATTAATAAATAAAGTCAAGTCTGTGAAGGCACAAGATGGAGGTTTGATTTAACTGCAGGCGTGAGCGAGGCCCTGAAGTGGAGTGATGGGCAGCAGAGTGCGGAGGAAACTTCCTGGTCAAAGTTTTGAAGGCCAACTTGGGCAGAAACACCATCCCGACTACAGAAGAGGACAAGAGGCACCAATTTAAAAAGACCAGTGAAAGACGCCTTCCAGGAGACACTTAAAAACATCGTGTTTGCAGCAGAAGTGGCCATTTTAACACGCTAAACACATGGACACATACTGTTTCAACAATCAAAGCCGAGACAAAGCTCTGACGGTGGAAGACATGACGGAAACATGTCATGTGAGGAAGGTTACAGCCTCCTCATCGCTGCACACAGATCCGATGTTTTCAGCTCTCGAACTTACCGACTTACACTGTAGCGGCAGCTACGAGCTCAATCTGAACAAACCTCAAGGACCAATGTGTAAATCTGAGTAAATATGGCTGAAGGTAAAAAGAAGAATAGCAATTACAATATATAGGATGCATGATTCTTGTATCGTACATTGTATTACTGCGCCTCACTAATCTGCTGATTACTTTCTCGTTTTAGTGTATAAAATATGTATAACGTCTCAGTGTCTGAGGTGAACCCCGAAAACCCCCCAAATATTCAGCTTCCAGTGACATCAAAACTGAAAAAACAGCAAATTATCACAATTAACCAGCGGGAACAAGAGCATATTCAGCCGTTTTGCTGACTGAGTGTTGACTACTATTCTGTCAGCTCAATACTCACATTTATTATTGCAGTACCATTATTAAGCTAATAAACAGATGTTCTCAACCGTGAGCCAAAACAAAACAAATCAAATCCCTCTGAGACCATGTAAATTATATTTTAGTGCACAAATCAATCTGACCCGGTCCGAAGTTCCCAGACTGAACCCACGCAGGACTCAGGCCACAAAAACACCAAACTTCAGATTTAAAAAATGATCCCACTTGTCACATCGATCACAGAAATGGCCACTGTAACCGTCAGAGACACAGAGGAGCAGTAAATATAAAGAATCATGACTCTAGAGTTGTAAAAGAAAGTCTAACTTCAACACCTGAAACTATCAAAGTGATGTCTGACAGACTCGGAGAGCCTTCTCGTAACGATCCACGGCTGCATCTGTCCGCTTCATTTACACATTTAAACACGAATATCTGTTTACCTCACACAAATAAAGACAAGCCTGTTATGTATGTGTTTAGCAAACGGACAAAGTGTCTGCTTGCTTTGAAAACCATGGCTCTGAATGGCTGGTGGGCTCATTGACTTGCATTACCACGTCCTGCTGCTTTTGAACCTTGAAGGGCGCGTGCACAAAAACAGATGATGACCCATAAATTTACAGCCTCCCCGTCGCTCTGCTTCGGTCCAGGCCAGACGGATATCTAAATTTATACTGCTTAAAAATCGCTTTTTGTTCCCCTTCTCTCTGTGACCGGGAGATCTGTCCGGGTTCAGCAGTCTGTCAGAAGGATTATCTGACCGGATTCAAGATTTCTCTGCAAGGAAACAAACCTCCTGAAGGTCTCTTTTGTATCTTGTACTTATGAACAGAAGGTTGATGGACTGTGCATGCTCCTTTGCAGAAAGGCTAAATTAACATGGATGGTTCCCAAACTGAACCAAACATTATCTCAGCAGTCATTGGACGCTGTGTGCAGCCGAATCCAAAATCTCCATCAAATCATCTGATCCAATTTACAGAAGCCAGGTTCGGTGTCAGGACGCTATAAGTTAATACTTGAAGCACAAAGCAGCTGCGTGTTAATCAGCTGATCAACAACAGTCGGGGTCTAGGCCACTCTGGGATCAGCCTCCTTAAGGACTCGAGCCCCATTACACCCACTTGTTGAGTGTACGTCAGGGTTTCATGAAGCAGATTATGGACCATGGACAGTTTTGTGTGTGTGTGTGCGCTTTACAGGTCTGTTGTTGAATATAAAGATGCCTCCAGGAAGGAACACAAGGTCTCAGGAACACAGCACAGTCCTCAGCTGTCAGGTCTTGTATCTTGGTTTCAGATATAGACGTATAGACGTGGTACTGAACACATCATGTTCTGGTCTTCCAAAAAGGGGGGAATCCATCTACAGAAAGTCTTTTATTGAATGATTTATTTGCTGTGGGCCATAAAGTCTTTTACAACAATGTACAGAACAATCCTGGTCTTTAAAAATACATCTGGAGGAATTTAGGGATTAACACGCAACATCAAAATTGAATCTTAAGTTCACAATTATATCTGATTCTTCTCACACACACAAAACTGTTTACTTTTGTGCTGGCTAACGTGCTGTAGATTGTCTCTTATTCTTATTTGTCTCACTGGAAGCCTCAGAGGTCATTCGTTGACGTCTCCCGTTAATCATTTTGAATAGTGTGATTTCAGATGAATTAGAGGGCAGAAAGTGTCGTCTTGAGCACATCCACCTTCCCTGTGGCACTGCCTTATAAACATTTAACCAGCGGCCACAAAACACTCTGCACCTTCTGATAAATGTGTTATGTTCAAATTGAATTATGATCCAACTGTAGATAGTGGATTTGTTGCGGAGGCGGTGGGAGCTCAGCATTTCCCATTTAAATATTCATGTCAGGGAGACAAAGGGAGGAAATGGAAACTGAGTCAGATGAAATCCCAGGGTTCACGTTTCCGAGACGGAGGAAGGGAACACAGGTGGCGAGGGCGGCAGAGGAGGAGGACGACGAAGGGGGTGTCATGAGAAACTCAAGCTCTCTGAAAAACAGCCAGACGGGAGGGTATCTGAAATCTCGTCACACAGCAAGCAGACGAAAGGTTTAACTTTTACCTGCCGTGAACATTCAACAGCACCAAATAACTGCACACAGACCAACGAGTAGCAAAACAGACTATTGTTCTGTTAAAGATTATGTGAAAACCTGATGATATAAAAGAAAGGGATAACACACATCACCACAGATTAAGTAAAAGCATGTTTAATTACTCAAAGGGTTAATTATGTTCTGTGTGTGAATGGTGCAACTGATCCTGTTGCTGTTTATCATCGAATGTCTTCACTAGAACTCACATTTTGATCTCCAGTGGACGTCAGATATGCTTGTGATATGCTCCGAGATACCGGTTGCTAATAATATCATAAATACACAGCACACACCTGTTGTGTTGTGCAGCTCTCTGAAAAGTGTCCATCAAGCAGCAGATAGACATTTAAAAGCATTAAACTCACTCTAAGTATAATAAGAACAGCGCACTTTGACAAGAGGAGATGATGCTTTGACTTTCCATCGTCTAACAATCAAGTATTGATATAGAGTGATTTGTGATGTGTCCGTCTTCACTCACGGCTGGTTAGAAGACACTTTTCTCTTTTCTCCACCACTGTAGAAAAGTGCAAAATATTCATTACCATGTCTTTATTTTTTGCTTTATGCTTCTTTTGGACAATTTGTATGTTGAGAGCTACTAAATGTGGACAAATTAATTTGATTTGGATTCTAATTCAATGAACAAAAGAGATCTCAGCAGTAATCCTTTGGCCACATACATAAGACCTCGTCAATAATAAAAAGGATGGAGAAGGCCACTGTTTATTTATTAAACTTTTTTTAGCAGTTTAGTTCACATATAAATGAGCCAAACGATTGTAATGACTACAGATCCTCCTTCATGCTTCATAACGCCATTTACAAAAAACTATGAAACATCTCAAAAACTCCAAAAGACGTCCTTTGACCTGCGAAGACCTCACCAACAAGGTCTGGACAGTTCCTCCATTTTCAAAAAAAGGATGCTAGCAGCAGGATGAGGCCCTCAAATCCATCTCACGGTACCTAGAACTTCACAGTTTTACTTGAAGATCTGAACCCCGCCAGGACAAGGCTCAACCAAGCGGAGCCTTTCTGAAGAATCTGCAGATACTGCAAGATGACGACTCAGCAGGGACCCGCAACTTGTGGCGTCCCGGGGGGGGGGGGGGGGGGGGGGGGGGGGGGGGGG